>OZ022583.1:14979177-15089177 GCA_963669155.1 Arbacia lixula
TTCGTTTGGATATATCTTAAATTTAACTCATTGTTCACCATTCTTTGTCCCGTATAAAATCATATTAAATGTATTACAATCGAGATGATAACAGGCATATAATAAATCATAAAGACGATAAATAACACTTATCAGACCAGATATGGAATTGCATGTATTTCTTGAATGGTATACAAAACAATCCAATTTAAGAATCATATTTTGATAATCATAATCAGATTTTGAAAGAAACCTATAGTTAGTTGCAAAACTTAATACATGTATAACTTTTCTTCACTCTTCTCATTTCTTTTTCTTTCTTTTCTCTTTATAACTACTTTGTGACTAGTTCACAATTCTCAATCACCACCCACCCTCTTCATCTACCTCCATTGCATCCCATTTATTTTAGGTTAAAAACCTCGAAAACTAAAGCTAAAAATAGTATTTTGCAAGTGTTATAAAATATAAAAATTCACCTCTCCTCTTTTTCACTTTTCACTTTCTTTCCTTTCTTCTTCACATAAGTGGGCCAATTATCCAAAAGAATCCAACCACATGGTGTTACCGAAAATTATACTATTAATAGTATTTATTAGTACACTATCACCATGGAAACATTTGAAAGATATTTAATGATGATTTGTTTACAAGTAATGCGCACAAAACACATAGAGCAGGATTTTGTCTGGCGGAGGAAGGCTCCGTCACGTGGTGTCTGACAGAGGAAGTCACAAAGTTACAATGGCGCGAATCTTTGATGTTCCTTACAACATATTTCACTTAAACATAGACGTGATCATAGCAATAGGATTGCCTTAGTTTGGAAGGTAAGTTCAGGTGAGTTACAAGCCTTACAAGTAAACCATAATGCTCACTTCTTTGAAGACACCCCCGTTAAGCATGCGAGACAAACTATCCTTCTCAAATGACCTGCCCCCCCCCCCCCCTCCTCCTCAAACAAAAAGACACACACGTACCAACACGCACATGTAGATTATTTTTCCTTCAAAAGGGAAGATTTAAAGCAGCCGAAGTCCCCCTCTCAGCACGATTATACTGCTTGTGTTAACCAATTTACAATAACTACATTACACCTCCTCAGACTATAGAGTAAACCATCAGCCTTACACATCAAGGAACAACAAAAAAGGAGGGCTACTCGACTGCCTAAGCCTTGGCTCGGGAAGAATGTGATACTATAAGAAGCTCTCTCTCTCTCTCCCTCTCTCTCTCTCTCTTTTACTTCTGCCTCCTTTTAAAACACACTTGGTCTCGCTGGGTGGAATCGTGTATCGGCGGACATCAAAGGAACAATTGACGAGTAATTCCTGAAGAATCGCACTATTGTCCTCCCACCGTCTTCGGCGAGCGGAGCGTTGGGTCTTAGGGTTGGGAAGACTCTCGTATCAATACCTCAGGAATTAGTCCAGTGTCTGGGTCTTCTTCACCCCGCTAAATATGATAAAAGAAAGAAGAACACCGAGTAAATACGCCGTAAATCTCCTTCAATCAAAGGACCTTTAAGACTTCTAGACCGATTCTCCAGCTTTCTCTCTTTTGTATCTCTTCCTCGCCCGCACGAACCCAGCGAGTGTGGAATCTTTCACGAAAATCGCCGATTGTGATCAGATTAATGCTCTTTTATTTACCGTTTGAATTGGATTAATTCCATAAAGGTGACGATACGAAGGGTATATGTGTGTCTAGGGGATCTGGATAATCCTTAATGCGCGCTCAACGGACTCAACGAACATTATCGTTACACGCAGGGCCTGCTTTCAATCATAAACAATATTCGTTGATCGAAAACAGATTAGCTGTCTCCATTGTCACAGAACACCATGTGTTGTGTTCACGCGACATTAAATTGTTCCTTCTCCCATTTGCCATGCTTCTTTAAACAGACAACCGAATACAAATAAATACCATATTTTATACATGTTTTTGTATTGCGTTGAGCCGTACAATAGCAGCCAAACGCGCATCGGTACATTGTCATTGTAATACAAATAAGTCAAACGTACTCACATCAGAAAACAGTAATGATAATAATTTCCTTTCATCGGTGTTCTTTGGGTAGTCATGCGACAGTTAATGACTTTTATTCCTTGTTAAAACGAATCTGTAAAAGGAATGCCATCATGCTAATTGTGAATAGGTGCCATATACCCACATAGTAACATGCACGAAAACAGTTTGTTAACACTGAAAAACAAAACAATGTTGTAATGTTTGTGGTATTTCAATTGACAATAGGTGTAGTTATTCATAGATCACATGTTTAACATACAACCGAATAGAGCTGCCTCGCAATTCCATTTGCATGATTTACAATCTATCACACAATGGAAAACGCAACACTGTGAAACACACGTTAAACATAACTGTGTTTATTAACTGTAGCACTGTTGTGGTGGTGTAGTGGCGAGCTTTTTCACCTGTTTTACCGTATATCATAGGTTTAACGCTCTACCTGTGCTTCCACAAATGGGTACCCGTGGTAAGAATTATTCCTGATCTAATTACAAACTAGCTTTTCAGCCTAAATACGACCGCGTGCCGTCCACCAGGGCAATAATCGAACAATAAGCATACTTACTGGACAGCACCGACGATACAAACTCTATTTAAAAGCGGACACTTCCTGTCAAATCAACAAGATAAAAAAGGAATGTTTTATTGAATATTCTATGCATTCAAATCATTACCACTTCTTTCACGACTCTTCCTCAAATTTATGACTTTTAATAAACTTTCTATCCATGTATTAATTAAAGTATATAAAACATTGTTTTTACATCAAAGTTTCCATAAGCATAACGCCTAAGCACTTATCAGCGACCACTTGTTTGCATAATCCACCTGCGTATAGCGGTCTTTTCCATATTTGCCTATCGTGTCCTTTATACGCAGGTGTAACTGTATTACATTTGAATTATGTTGACACACATAGCGGGTGAATCACGCATTACGATATACCCCGTGTGGTGCAACGCCACGAGTATGGTGTTACGTTTGACAATGGCGTATCAAGTCCGAGAGTCACGTGATACCGCATGAAATAATTATTTGTATTAGTCTAATTTGATCCTATACACATGCATGTGTGGTAATATTTGTTATTAGAGCTGCACTTCACGTCACACAAAGTAATTTATTTCAGTACATCAGCGATAGATGTTGTGTCGCTTTTCATGAGCAATGAAACTTTATCGATACTTTAAAGATAAAGTTTAGTTCTTATCACCGTTAGCTGACCTGTTATTTTGCTTAAGCTGTAATTCAATATGAAGTATTATGTCAAGACGCAGGGTCGGGTAAAGAAGGTGCGAAAATAATTTCGATAAGTGCCGACAGTTTAAACGCAAGTGGCTTACGGTCCTTGATTTCAGTGGGAGGCTTATTTTCAAAGGATTAGCGTATTTTCTTTAGATCATCCCATCACAGAATCGATACCTTGAGAAGGGGAAGGAGGCGTAGAGAGGAGGAATGTCCGGGATATTGTAAGTCGAGACTTTAAGGCGAAGTGTCGGGGTCGAATGTTGCGCTTAATGATGACGACATCATGGCGACATCGCACAATCGAGCTTGGCAAATGGAGAGAGACACGATGAAAAGAGAGCAAGGACGGCGTTAAGACGGGAGAGGGGTCGCGGGGTGGCGCAGTGAGAACATCGGCACGTTTCAATAGCTACAAAGCTTTTAAAGTGTTACATTGCGGGGAGCGTTCTCATCGACACGGCTTTGTGTTGCATTTGTTTAACCGGAGTGTGCGCAGCCCCCTTTTCCCTGTATTGACCGACATGACTTACATAAAAACATGCAACGCACTATAGGCACGCAGGCAATGCGGATCATTCGGTGGATGAGAAAAGAAATACTAACTGTGAGGATTATGCTCGACCACTTTGGAGATGCTTATTGGTCATTGCGACGAATGAAAAGATGCCACACAGACGCGATAAACAAACATTTTCATAAAGGGTGTTTTGACTAAAGATCGCTCAGAGGGGGGTAGGGTTCTGACTTATGAGGGGGGTAGGAATGGGGGGTAAGCCGAGAGGGGTGGTGTGAGCCTCAGATGGGTAGACAGACCAATAGAGATCTAAGGAAGATGTGTCTAGCTATTCGGGCCAGCCTTTCACCCCTTACCAATGCTTACACCGAGTGATGTCACGATAGAAATGATCAGGGCAGGCCATATTTTGAAAATAAGCCATATTTTTTTTTTCTTTTTTTTTTTGCTTTCACCTCCCCTTTTATTTGACTCTTTTTCATCCCTCCTTCTTATGTTAAGTTAATAATGCTGGGTGTTTTTTTTTTTTTGTCGGCATGTTGTTTTCGTTACCAAAGTTGTCCTTCGCGACTTATGTTTTCTTATTGACATTGGTTAGATACTTTCACTTCTTTTCTTTGTATTACTGTACATGTTGTTTCCCTTTTGTGTAATCTTGGACACAATTTTGTTCCTTTGCAATGTAATTCACGTGCTCGTTATAATTTCCTCTGTTTGTCATTTCATATTGTTCTGTTCTTCAAAGAGAGGGAGAGGGAGAAAGATTCATTGAGCGAAGGGGTGAGAAAGACGAACGAGAGACACACGAGAGAAAATGAGAGAAAGAAGAAAGAGAGGGGGAGGGAGAGAGAGAGGGGGGAGGGAGAGAGAGAGAGAGGGAGAGAGAGAGAGAGAGAGAGAGAGAGAGAGAGCGGGAGAGAGAGTGTGCGTGATCGAAGAATGAGAACTTACATAAAACAGAACAAGCGTCCTAATTTTTAAACAAAAAAAAATATACAGAAGTTTAAATCTAACTTTCGGTGCCGAGGTAGGATAAAGGTCTGTTTTTTTTTCTTTTGCAAGTATAGTGTTTGTCCTGCTCTTGGTACACTTGTCGGCGATGTATCCGAGTCTTAACCCCCGATTATCAGGCAGCATGGCCGTCGAGTGTTTAACTGTGTTCGAGTCGAGGGGTGGAAAGCAAACATGGAAGTGATTGTGTAGTACCAGTGAGTACACATATAGTTTGGTTGATTTAACGCTGTTTAAGCATGTTTACTATGTTTACTGTCTTCTTGTTTCTATAAATCATGACTTCACCAATGTGATTTTCATTATAACCTTCAACAACGTCATCATTCATCCTCATCGTCGTCGTCATCGTCGTCGTCACCACCACCATCCCATCGTTCTTTCTTTCCTTTTCTTCTTCTTCTTCTTCTTCTTCTTCTTCTTCTTCTTCTCCTTCTTCTTCTTCTTCTTCTTCTTCTTCTTCTTCTTCTTCTCCTTCTTCTTCTTCTTCTTCTTCTTCTTCTTCTTCTTCTTCTTCTTCTTTTGTGAAAGGACGAACTTCCATAGTGCTCCGGAGTAAGTCTCTTTTTTTTATATTGCTTGGACCTTTGTGGTCATTGTGTACTCACATTAGTGATTTATATACTTTCCTTGGTTTATCTAGACCAAGTCCACCGTGGTTCACACTCTTTATTTACTGATATTGACCACTCTTTCTTACTGCCATTTTCTAGACCTGTCGCTTGCCAATATGGCCGGTGCAGCCGAACAGGTCTCCCGGGACCAGCCGGGGACCAGTTCGGCTAAGCCTCCCGTTGCTTCTGCTGGCGGACCGATAAAGGCAGTCAGTAGAAGCAATGGAATCTCGTTCAATGCAGCACCAGATATTTCCATACATGAATACATTAAAGCTTTTGTATCAACTACACCTGCCAACCGTGTTCTCTCAGCGTCACGTATCAGCAATCAGCGCATTGCGATTTACCTCAATTCAAAGGACGATGTTTTCAGTGCAGTAAACAATGGGCTAACGTACAATAACACATACATTCCAGTTTCACCCCTAGTACTTCCAACCACCAGGCTCACATTATCAAATGTCTACCCGGAAATTCCGAACGATACCCTGACTAAGCAAATATCAAACTTCTGCAAAGTTGTGTCACAAATTCGAGCAATTCCCTTGGGTTTCAAGGACAAAAATCTAGCCCATATCATGTCATTCCGAAGACACGTCCAAGTGTTGCTAAATCCCAACGTCACACCCCCCGATCACATAAATTTCAGCCACGCGGGAGCGAACTACCGCGTTTTTCTATCGACAGAATCAGTACGGTGTTTTGAGTGTGGAGAGACGGGCCATATCAGCCGGGCGTGCAAAAAAGCCGCACGGCAAGATGGGCCCACGATTGATAGTCAACCGCCCACATCAAATAAGGGTAAATCTGACCCTAAACACCCTCCCAAACGTTCAAAATCCGCGCAACCTAATTCCAGCGCCACATCTCAACACGTCCCTGCGCGTGAAAATCATGAATCTGCCGACCCGTCAAACGTGGGTCCACAGCCTAAACCCGTCTCGAATCACGACACAATCCCTACCGTAGAAGACTCCTTGTCAACTACATCACAAGTAGACGCTCCTCCCAACCTCCCTAAAAACACTAATGCTTCTGTTTGCAACAACCATGAAAATGAAAATCCAACATCCACCCCTACTGACACCCCTTCAAATCCATCAAATTCACCAAAACCACCACCCGTTGTCTCTGTTTGGGGCACACCTCCCGCCCCTACCAGACTCTTTTCAGAAGTAGTCTCAAAAAGGAAACAGCCCCCAGCCCCTTCCTCTAACAAGACTCCTGTTCTCGTCCCCCTTCAATCACCCACCCCTCCACGGAAACTTCAGAAAAAAGTTTCCACCCCCAAAATGTTTCCGTCACCCACCCCCTCTCAAGCTTCTCACTCAGCACCGCCCACCCCACCCACTCCTGCTTCCACGGGAACAATTGATACTGACGCGACGATGTGGGAAGATACTGATGACGATTCTGTGGACTGGGCCTCCTCTTTTCCCTCTAGCCAGGGTCCCCTCTCAGATAAGGAACTTATTAAGTTTCTGAAAACAGTAAAAGCCCGGAAAAAACCTTTGGATGTTGCCAGAAAATTCACGTCAAACATTCCTGGACTCGTGCGCCAACTACGACCACTAAGAAACAGCCCACTTTTTCAAAAAAGCACTCAGCAAAGGATTCAAAAACTAGTCAGAAAGTCAGAAGACTGTGCTTAATTTCTCATTCATTATGTTTGTTGCAATACATGCTTTCCTTTCCCTCTTCCTCCCTATGACAATATCGCTTCTCACACTCAATACTGGAGGCTGTTCTTCTCCCTTGAAAAATGCCTCTATCTATACCTACGTTAAAAATATTACTTCTGTACCGGATATTATATTCTTACAGGAAACTAATGATTTATCTGAAAAATGCTCGTGCTGGAATGTATGGTCATCATACCATCCAATTTGTAACCCTGGACCCACACGAGGATCAGGGGTAACCACGCTTCTAAAGGAAAATTCTCTTTGCATCATAGAAAATTCTGTCATTCATGATGGCCATATTTTATATGTCAAAATTGATCTTGATGGTGCCATATACCACTTGTATAATATTTTGATTCCTCAAGATGATACTTGTGCACTGAAGGCTATCAGTTCACTTTCATCTCACTTAAATCTACGCAAAGATGGACATATCATATTTGGTGGTGACTTTAACTGCACCCTAAATCCTGTTATTGACCGTTTATGCATGTCCACTGAACATAGATCAAAAATATCCACGGCTCTGAAAGCTTTGATTGAGAGTTCTCAATTGTGTGATGCCTGGCGCAAGCTACACCCCTTTGAACAAAAATTTTCTTGGCAGAGAAGAAATCCCTCTAGTGTTCATGGTGTTTCTAAGGCCAGATTGGATCGTTTTTATACACCTATTAGCTTAACTACATCCATCCACTCATGCTCAATCATACCTTGTTCCCTTTCAGATCACTCTGCCATATACCTGAAAATTAAACTTCCTTCTCCAAACCTGAGAGGAAGTGCTTTTTGGCACTTGAATAACTCACTACTTACTGATAAAAGTTATCAAGATATCATTATTCATTTCTGGAACACCTGGCAACAACAAATACATGACTTTCCGAATATTTGTACATGGTGGGACTTTGGTAAATCCCACATAAAATCTCTTACTCAGATGTACGCTTCTAAGGTAGCTAATGAAAAGAAAGAAACCCTCTTGAACATTAACAAGACTATCGAAAAGCTTCAATCTAATTCAGACTTCACACCTGATATACAACAGGCTCTAACTGAGCAGAGGGAGGAGCTCAATCTCCTCCTAAAAAAACAAGCTAAGGGAACTCTGATTAGGTCTCGCTTTCAATATGCCAATGAAGCTGATACAAGTTCCAGCTTCTTTTACAATCTTGAAAAAAACAACTCTATTTCAAAAACAATGTCTCGTATACGTCTTTCATCTGGTGTTATCACAGAGGATCAAGGAGAAATCAAAGCTCATGTACGAAATTTCTATGAACGCTTATATAGTAGTATTCCTACTGACCAAAACTCTCTTGAAACTATTCTATCGAATCTTCCTCGGCTTGAACCTGAAGAATCTGAAAATCTTGACGCTCCTTTGACACTTGATGAAATTACCACTGCTGTAAAACAGCTTGGAAATAACAAGTCTCCCGGTTTGGATGGCCTGTCTTCTGAATTTTACCTCACTTTTTGGCCGCTCCTTAAAAATGATCTCCTTTCTGTTCTGCAATATGCCATTACATCTGGGAATCTTCCAAACTCCTTTCATAAGGCGGTTATTACCCTCATTCCAAAGAAAGGGGATCCGGCAGACATTGCAAATTGGCGCCCTGTATCCCTTCTCAACAACGACTACAAAATTTTTGCTAAGGCACTTGCAAACAGACTTAAACTGTGTATTGGCGATATCATTCATCATGACCAGTCGTACTGTGTACCTGGTAGAACAATATACGACAATATTATCTTGATAAGAGATGTAATTCACTTTGCAAATTGCAATAACTTCCCTCTTGCTATTGTCAATCTAGATCAAAAGAAGGCCTTTGATAACGTTGACCACCACTATCTGTTCAGCACAATGAAGGCCATGGGTATCGGAGACTTCTTTATCTCATGTGTAAAACTCTTGTACAAAAATGCTGAGGGTCTTGTTAAGGTGTGCAGATCTCTATCCGCACCTTTTCCCTTTCGTAAAGGCATTCGTCAAGGTTGTCCTATGTCTGGTCTGTTATATTCAATCGCCATAGAACCCTTCCTACATCTGTCAAGACAAAACCTCCGTGATTCTGGTTTTACCTTGCCCAACACCGGAACGAAAGTGTCTGTATCAGCGTATGCTGATGATATATCTATTTTTGTTAGCTCTGACTCCGGTTTTGACACAATTGAAAGAGTGTATAACATTTTCAGTACTTCATCAAATGCCTGTCTTAACCATGAGAAATCACAAGGATTATGGCTAGGGTCTTGGTCCAGACGGAGTGAAAATCCTCTTCACTTTAAGTGGAATAATGAAGGACTAACATTTCTTGGGGTTCACCTTGGTACAAGCAACACATTCATAAATCAAAACTGGATGAAGTGTAAAGAAAAACTAAACAAAACTCTCACGCGGTGGACCTCCATTACACATAGTCTCTCATTGAAAGGCAAGATTCTCGTAGCAAATCAATTAGCTGCCTCAAAAATCTTTCACCATCTTGCCACTCTTTCTCCCCCTAAGTCGATATTGACAGAACTCCAAGAGATGCTTATCAACTTCGTCTGGTCCAATAAAAGACATCTTTTGAAAAAACAGATTCTATATCAGGAACCAAACAAAGGTGGACTTGGTCTAGTGTGTCTCCAAGCACGCGTTCTTGCATTTCGTTTTGCCTTCCTTCAGCGCTTTTTGAACCTTTCTTCTCATCCTGCATATGCTCTGTGTTCTTATAACCTAAAGAAGTACAAAAGACTCAACTTTGATTTCCAGTTGTTCCTCATTGAAACAGATCCAAAATATGACACGAGCTTGCCTTGTTTTTACTCCGAAGTGCTGAGTGCTTGGAGATCCTCCGGAGCACACATTGAAAGTTCGTCCTTCTCGGTCAACCATGTGTTAAATATTCCTTTAAACTACACCCTTTTACTTTCATGTGACTTGAATGGCACTATGGTTCTCCCTGCTCGACTTTTTGCACGCGGAATCAAACTCGTGAAGCATCTTCTCAACCTTACAAATGGCAAGTGGCTTCCGGCTGAAAATATCACTCTCACCACACTTCTTCGTCCTTCTGTTCGCCTCCTTGAACTTGAACTCTCTTGGATGCATAAGAAACTGTCCAACAACTTTCCAGCGTTCTTCTGTTCCAACGGACTTCGACTTTCTGGCTTTCCACTTCATCATCTTGCTGCCAATATTTTGTCTCCATACACTGTCAAAGCCAATGACAATACGAACTTTCTCATCACATCCACCAAGCGATTGTATCACCTCTTCAACGTCTCCACAAACTCTCTTCCAATATCTTCTGTCACACACTGGCATGACATTGGCATTCTAGAACCCTCTTGTCGAGTTGCTTGGAGCGAAATATATCAAGTGCCAGCCTCCAAAAAAGATGGAGACGTCCAGTTCAAACTTCTCTACAATGTTCTGCCTTCATTAGCGGTTCTTCACCACATGAATCCGAACATTTCCTCATCTTGTGGATGGTGCGGCGAAAGAGGCACAACTCTTCATCTGCTCTTCCTGTGCCCGCTCATCCAACCTGCATTGGGCCTTCTTCACCATCTCCTATCCCGTCTGCTGCCCACGGCTAAGCTGAACTTTGAACTTTATTGGACCCTGATTCCGCGTGAAAGAGGTCGTTGCAGGGAGACTGTTCGCCTATCCAATTTCCTTATTATCAGTTTGAAGAGCACACTGTACTGGCTTTATCGCACATCTCATTTTGTTGACCCTCTACCTATCTGGACCTTCAGAATAAAAAACAAAATCATTCTAGACTTTGAGTTCTACAAACTTCAAAACAACCTGTGTGCCTTCATAAAACGATGGCCTCAAAACAATTCAATATTTTTCCTTGACAATGATACAAACCTCACATGGTTGATCTAATTTGATTTGATGTTCTAGTTTATAAGTTTGTCAGTTGAAAAATTGCTGAGTTGAAAAGTGATAAACTTTTCAACTTTTTTTTTGTACCTTTAAAGGAAATAATTTTTCCCGTATTTGCTATGATTTTGATATATTGCACTAGAACGAGTCGTCTTTGTTACAACCCTTTTAATTTGTAATATTATGTAAACTCTTTTTATGAACAATTTTTACTTTGTGTAAGCATTGCCCAAATGTGGCTTTTGTTTGAAATTGAATTATGTATTATTGTAAATAATTGACTTAATAAAGATTTACTTTGAAAAGTCAAAAGTCTTCTTCTTCTTCTTCTTCTTCTTCTTCTTCTTCTTCTTCTTCTTCCTCTTCTTCTTCTTCTTCTTCTTCGTATTATACTAATATTATTATGCTTCGAGTCCCATGAACATAATCAAACTTTTCAAACTCACAGAAACCCACGAGAGGATGAGACCATATAGAAGGGTTAAACAATTGTCGGTCGATTTAACAAAATGACTCGCTTAACTGCCCACCAATTCTACTCCCCCAGACTTGCCCTCCTTTTCGTGGCTTCTTGGGCCTCGATCATCGAGGTGAAACGCCCCATGAGCCCCCACAATCTCGTTTTAGTAGACATGGTGAATGAGGTGGTGGAACGTTAAGAGGAGGGGGGGGGAGTTTCCGTCCCTCTCTTAATCACGGTGACGACGTACCCCGCCCCCTACTATTTTTTTTTTTTTTTTGGAGGGTGGGGGTGGGGGAGATAACATTGTATAATAATCAACATAACTGTGAAAACGAGAAATGGTTAAGTACTACTATAGTTTAAAATACAATCATTTATTATAAAAGGAACATCGACAAGCCAGCTTAATTTGATTATATGTCTTGCATTTCAGTTGAACAGATAAACAAAATGTAAGATTATGTGGTGAAAAAAAACAGTGATGAGCTGCTTTTTGTGCGTTTTTCTCTTGTATTTCTCTGAAAAGGGGACTTGCCAATCGTGGTAGACCAAACCAAACAAGATGGGGCAGTGAAAAGTGCGGTGTGGGAGATTCTTTACAGATGTATTGAAGACCTGAAATATGTGAAAGGGAGAGAGGGGGGAAGTCTTTGACGACGAGAATTATCGACTAAGGGCTATGTTTGGAATTCAATAGCGGCCGGAGTGTAGATGCTCAGACAGGCGATAGGGCCTGTAATCGTGTTCAAAATACCTTTGTCCAGGTATTGTACGCCCAATAGGGTTGCATTCAGAAACTCATTATAACGATAGCCTTTCAAAAGCCAGCTTAGACGCGGAAGCCCCTGTGTGGAAACTGCTCATCGATGCGGCCGGCTACTGCATTATACATGAGAGTTTTGGAAGAGTGGTGTGTGTATAGAAAGGACGAGCGTATTGGAAAAGCTATAGAGAGGAAAGAATAGGACGTGAAAAGAACAAGAAGTCTCTCCCCCCTCTTTTGAAATCTGGCCGGCATTCTGACAAAGGTTGTAAGGCGAGGTTACTCAGTGTCATAGCGGGTGAGTCCACACTGCCGCTATCTCTCTCTCCCTCAAAAGAGTAAGGAGGCGTGTTAAGACAAGACCCTGTACACAGGTTAGCCTCAACTCTACATGTGAAGAACATTATCATTCTGATCATAATGACAACGATAGCAATGATATATGGACATTGTGATGCAATGAAAGTATCAAAATATTATGTATATTTATATCTACATGTTATACTCTCAATGTACACGCATAACACATGTAATGTGCTACTGAGGGAAGGAACATTTCCAAGTAATTATCATATCATTGTTGATAATAATATCATTAATTTCAATTCGATTAAATGACGTCATTTTACCACTGTTTACTATATTGATATACAAATATCACAGAGTGCAATGTCGAGTCTGGCTCATGACGCAAAAATGCTTTTGAAGTTACATGTCACGTGGAATATTGTTTAGTGCGATATGTGCATATTAATGTTGACATAGTAAAATGAAGTCTATCCTCTTTGCAAGCTTAACTAATTATGGTTGTTTAAATACAATGGTATATAGAAATAAAGGCCATTCAAGAAACTCACATATAATATCGGATCAATTACTTTAAATGGAATAAGATTGACCGATTCATTTGTAACGGGTCGTCCCAAATTATGGTCTAACACATGCATACCTTTGAAATGGCAACATGTGTGATGCAAAATGGGCATTGCCATTTTCTAGATTGATAATTTATCTGATACTGACAACGATATATGTCCTGATTTGTCAAAGAGAGTGACAGTCTAATAAAATATAAAAATAATGATCACAAACAAAACAAACGAAGAATTGTCACGAAACCTGCCCCCCTCCCCCTTCCTCCCAATTAATAATACAATAATCTATCAGTCAATCAATCAATCAATAAAATATAAATTGGTTACTTCATTAATAAATACAAATGTCAGCTTATGGCTTTATGATGCTTAAATTTCATATTAATTTCAACTGTAACTGTTTTGTTGATATCTTTCACAAGCATTACTGTTGTTTAATGTACCAGTTAGCGAATCATCTGAACCCTCAATGCATCCTAAGTGCTAAACTTGACACAGCGTGTTGGATTTAACACAACATTGCTTTTCATTTAATAGACCAGTGTTCAGTGTTAGTGTTCAAATGTTATCACCAATGGTGTTGGATGGAACACGTTTTATATCAAATCTGACAAGAAGGATATCAAGCCTTACATTTCATTGGTATTATATAAATATAATAAACGACGACACAGATTAGTTTTAATGAATTCAACATTTTTTCTTGGATGGTGATTTTTTACTCCAAAATCAAATGGTATGACCTACGTTGACTAATACATATTTCTCTCTCTCTCTCTCTCTCTCTCTCTCTCTCTCTCTCTCCCGCTCTGTCCCCCTCTCACACTCACCAACACCGCATCAATGCAAACACAAACAGCGGTTGTATAGCAACAGATGTCACGGGTGCAAAAAATCAAACCAGAAACAACTCTGTTTCTTATGAATGTCACTCCATACCCATCACAGCTCAATAAAGAGCAACACAAAACCGTGTTTGATCGGTCGACGCTTGGGGAGACGAGGAATTGATTGGAGGCATCGAGCGTCTGGTTGATTAGTTGACTGTAAACATCCTCTGCCTGCTTTAACCCCTCAAGTGCCAGACGCCAGATGTGTGTATGCTACCTGCATGAAATTGCAGGAGCGGCGTCGGGAGAGTTAACACATTCCGAACGTATCTGTGGAGACGTTAGCAGACAGAGGTAGAGGTATCACGTGCTCAGTTTCGTTTTTTAACTCTTTACGACCCGCTCTTTCATGATTGAGCGCGCCGATGTATCGCGCTCTCAAAGAGCAGCATTTAAACCAGCACAGAAAGTGTTAAATATAGTTTCCATCTGATTGAGTTGTAGGCAAGGTGGTGATTTTTTTGTTTATGTGTTCAGTATCATGACTGTAGTGAATTTCAGTATAATGTGGTATTGTAGGCTTGATAGAGTGCGGCGTTTACCACACGGTACATAATGCGTAGTGTGAGGATAACATTGGTGGCAGGCTAATAAACTCTTAAAGATTCAAAATTCAAGTTAAAATTTCAGGAAAACAACAACAGAGAAATGATCGACGTTTTCGTTTTCTAATGGCGATGCGCTAGACTATCTAGGCACTCATAAGCTAATGAAATGTTAGCATTTTCCTTTTCACGGCGGGACAGCACGTCACGTGACGAGCGGCAAAACACATTCATATGAATGTACCTTCTGGGGGTGTTTCACCTAACTGTTCGTAAGTTACGAACTACTGGTTATCCCTTCTTGTGCTAAATCAGATTCTCAACGAACAAAGCGTGGTATCGTATTTAGCACAAGAAGGGATCACAGTCGTTCGTAACTTACGAACAGCTTGGTGAAACACCCGCCTGGACTGCATCGTATACAGATTAACGATCATCATAGCCCGGATCCCGTCCGCCCTAAACATCCATGACATTATCCGAATGCTCTCTTATAACGTTAATAATAATCTATTATGAAGTGCTGACTATTCATGTTTGTATCGTTCACATTAGTGTTACAGTATACGCAATGATAGGGATCAACTAAATGATAAGTCAACGAAAAGAAGCAGTGATTGTGTTAGTCTCACATCAAACTGTTAAGATATATTGCACTTCTTCGCCCTGGATACAGTGTCTACATATTATAGAACCTCCCTAATGAGCACGTCGATTATCATAAGTGGTATTTATTTCGAAAAATACAATCGAAATGATCAATTCTCTCACTGCGCTTCCTTCCTCTCCAAGGAGTAAACAGCGAAAATGAATAATTGCCTGTGTAGCCTTCAAATACACTACCATTACACCCGATATTCTTGCGGGGTTTTTTTGGTTCACGGCATGTTCACACTTTTTCTGTAAATGAGCGCTGGCAAAAAAAAAAAGAAAGAAAACGCGTTCACATTGGCCATTGCCCCGGCGACAAAGATTCCACGTACCGAACTCCTATACATCTGATCATGCTAATTGTTTAGGTAACAGTAGACGTGGGGGAGTATCGAGGGAAAGGGGTTGCAACAAAGCAGAACGTCAAGCGTATCGCAGTGAGAACTCGCCCCCTGCTCGTGCAGGGGCGGTTTATCATGTCTATTAGCGCAATCATGGCGGATGATAAACAGTTTGGAAGAGGTGTAGGAAATCGTAGCATTTTATTGGAGAGTCTTTTGAAGATTCAGCGGGTGATGAGTGCCCAGGGGTGCTTAAGTGTAGGATGCGTGTAATGATAATGGTATTATTTTGTTGGTTTGGCGGACAATGGGGGCGAGCCGGCTTTGAAGTGGGTAATAGCCGATTGCATCGAACCAAGAAGCTTTGCCGACCATTGTCCGCACTGAGTCGGTTTTCCCTCTCAATTATCTCCCCATCACAATGATGTCCCCCCGTCTCCGGCCGCAAAAGAGACACAACCAAAGAGACCTCTTGACTTTATACTTTACGTGATATATAGAAGATGATGAGGACGAAAGAGGTGGTCGGTGAAAGTATTTTCTCTCTTTTCATTCTTGGGGATCGACAACCGAGGCTGGAGAAAAGTGGAAAATTGACAAACCGATTCTGAGCCAGTTTACGACCCATTATCTGAACTTAAGAGGACGAGTTAGAGGAATCAGGGTTTCGGGCTGTGAAGTGAAAGTGGCAAGTGATGATACTGATTTAATTCGACTGGGATCTCTTTTTTATAGCCTGGCTTAACAAGATTACTGGCTCAATAAGGATGGGTGATAAGACGGTGATTTTTATTCACGTAAGATTATGTAAAGGAATTTGTTTTACATTGAACAAAGTGTCTTCTTGCAGGCTTCTTTGAAATGTCTGATATGTAAATATTTAACTTAACCCTTGATGAGCCACTGGTTAAACAGTAATACACATAAATCACATAGAGCAGTAGTTTATCTGACATACAAAGTGTTAAAATATTTCGTTTGTAGGTATTCTGGGCCCCGTTGCATAAAACTTGCCATTCATGGTAACTCTGCCACCAATGGTATCTACCATGGTAACACTGCTTGACAGCCAATGAAATAAAATTTTCCATAGAAATTGCCATTGATAGCAAAGTTACCATCAATGGTAAGTTTTATGCAACAGGGCCCTGCATTGAAGAGCAGATGAACAGACGCTTCATGTTCACTCCTAATATAATTATCTTATCATTAATAGGTGCACAATTTCCTTCAATTAAATGAAAACGATACAACAACAAAAAAAACATTATTCTTGTCATGCTTTCTTGTGAAAGACCAAATAAAAATAACTGAGAACTAACTAAAGTTCTCACTTTCTCACTGAAAGTCCCCTCTGAAAGTTTCTTTACTAAAATATAAACAAGTAATTATGATTATATGTGTGTTCGGAAACGTATAAAATGAAAACATATTTATTAACGAGCTTGTCAGAAATGAGACATCTTATCAAAAGATCATAGAAGACGACAAGATCCAACCAGTCATACGACTCGACTACTGGCTGAATCGCAGGACCCGGTCAATGCATTTGTGCAAAAAGTTGACGTCACAATTCTAGTCGTCAGCCCGTACGACTGCACAATCGTGGCACAATCTTTTGGTCTGCGGTGGTCTTAAGGGAAGAGTACATCATATGAAAGATTTAATTATAAAACTGCCCGAGCCTGCCTACCAAACTGAGGTCATGGAGTAAAGATGTTGGGTCTCTAGTTTGCCGATGATTTTTTTTACGACCCGTCTAAAAATCAATCCGAAATATAAAGGCCAATATAATTATCCAGTACTTTCACTTCCATTTTCCGTATTTACACAGTTTTATTTGCGTGACCGGCAAAAAGGGCAACGCTTCGTTTAGATGACAGGTGTGAATTAAAATCCGACAAAGCGACCGAAATCAATAAGATCAATTAACTAAATTACTCATATTACATGAATTAGGCACATTACAGCTGCTGTTACTACTAGCATGCCTACGTAACCTTAGATTTGTTATCGTTTGACTTAGAATGTGATTCATTTAATGTTTCTCACAATGTTTAGATGGTATTCCTAGTTCCTTAGGCTTCCAGTGTACGCTTTGCTATGCCTATAGTAATTGCTGAACTTAGTAACTGAATGTTGATTATCGCTGTTATAGCAATATCATATCATAGAAACATTTACTTTGATAGTTGGATATTGTAATCTACTCATGATATATGCCCGCATTCATGATGTGTTTATGATATGATGTATCACAATTATCAATGAGTGTCACTCATCTTTTGTTAAGCAGGCATTTGGGCACTGAAAGAGACCCTGTTTTTACATCAAACTGAAGAAAATTAGTCCATAATCCACATAAAGTGAAGGACAAAGTAAATAATCGTGACTGTACACCACGTACACACTGCACCAGGCCTGTCGAATATTCCCCACTTAGCATTTAATACTTGAGCCAATGAAAGGTTTTAAATCAACACACAAGTTCAAGAGCGGTGGATAATGTTGGGCGCATTTTATAGGCCCTCCTCGGCGTTTTCACCGCAGCGGTAGTCGTGGTAGTATGTGACATGTGCGATGCGATGACAAGACGTGCCCCTGGCTATCCTTCTTGAAAGATCTCTCTCTTCGTTCGTAATTTTCCCCCTTTCTCCCATCGCTATATTACTCTGATTGAGCGACCTCCTACGCACTCCAGGACTCTATGTTTAACCCTTTGTCTGCCAGGTGAACTGATGGCCGATGGGAATTGTGTTTACTTGTTGCGCAAACATATAACAATGACATACAGACGGTTAATACTCTCCAGCATAGTATAGCGAGTTTTGTTGTTTAACTTTAATGCAATTTGAAGTTTTCTTTTCGACATCATCGGCATATTTCTTCCCGAATGTCTCCTTTTGGCTACTTACCCCAGTCTTCTTTTTGTGTTCGACGGTGTCCCGTATTTTCTACTTTACTTATGATGCACTACAATTACGATACCATTAATACTGTTGCTACTGCAACAACAACAACAACTACGACTACTACTACGACTACTACTACTACTACTACTACTACTACTACTACTACTACTACTACTACTACTACTACTACTAATAATAATAATAATAATAATAATAATAATACTGCTACTACTACTACCACCACTACTACTTCTACTTTTACTACTTTTACTACTACTACTACTACTACTACTACTACTACTACTACTACTACTACTACTTCTACTACTACTACTACTACTACTACTACTACTACTACTACTACTACTACTACTACTTCTTCTACTACTACTACTACTACTACTACTACTACTACTACTACTACTACTACTGCTACTACTACTACTACTCCTTCTACTCCTACAACAACTACTACTACTACTACTACTACTACTACTACTACTCCTCCTCCTACTACTACTACTATTACTACTACTACTACTACTACTACTACTAACACCACTTCTACTTTTACTTCTTTTACTACTACTACTATTACTACTACTACTACTACTACTACTACTACTACTACTACTACTACTACTACTATTACTACTACTATACTATTACTACTACTACTACTACTACTACTACTACTACTACTACTACCGGTACTACTACTACTACCATTATTATCATTACTACTACTACTACTTCTACTACTACTACTACTACTACTACTACTACTACTACTACTGCTACTACTCCTACGACCACTACTATTCCTGCTATTGCTACTTCTACTACTACTACTAATACTACTACTACTACTACTACTACTACTACTACTACTACTACTACTACTACTACTATTACTACTACTACTACTACTACTACTACTACTACTACTACTACTACTACTACTACTACTACTACTACTGCTGCTGCTGCTGCCGCCGTTGCTGCTGCTGATATTATCCGTGTTCACGCTTACCTCGCTGACCAAACCCTAATGTTGATCTTGTCCTCAACATATGCAGCTCATTGTGTACAGGCGTACTCTGTGATTGTTTTGAACATGTGCTGAATTAGTGAAAGGAACAAGTCATCATTGAGCAAGACATTTTGATAACTTCCATTTTATTTCCCCATTGTTTATTCTCCCCACAGGCGCGTAAGAACATGAATTTGCGTATCGAGGGAGGGCACGCACTATGAGGCCCCCATACATTGATTCACCTCGGTCTATGGAGAATATCAATATGCTTTGCCCTCCCTAAAGCAACATGAAATCCGGTGTAAGAAAACGCCCATGTAAATCAAAACCCAATTACATGCTTAAGAATCTCCAAGACAAAGACATGGCTGAAGACCGCCTCGCGGGCATTCCGGCAATTGAAACACGCGGTCAAATGAAAACAAGATTATGAATTTAATTACACAACTTACAAGCAAACAAGCTCATAACGACCGAATTGGGACAGAAAATGGATCGTTTTGTTTTATAGAATTTATGGAGTTTCGGCTAAACACATGTAGGTTCAATGGGGTTTACGATGCTACATCATGGAAGGCACATGGGACTACTACCATGAGTCCTCCAAGAATAGCTCGAATGGATACTCGTAAACCCATTGACTCCTCATCCTAACAGACTGTAAGCAGTGACCACCGTGCTCCCGTAAGCTTAGGGTTAAGGGTATGACATTGTTTTGGTTTGGTTTCAATTTCCCTCCACGTGCGCCAGATCTAGACTTAGCCGCCTGGCACTTGGGCCCACCACATACAGTGAGATTTATTATGTGCACGTTTTCATGTCACGCTTGGCTTTGTTATTATGAATATCATAATAGGTATTGTAGTGATATAGATTTAAATAAATATAAAGATGAAATTACAGATAGATAGATATATAGATAGATAGAAAGATTGAAAGAAACATAGGTAGATAGATAGATAGATAGATAGATAGATAGATAGATAGATATGGAGCTATATATGTAAACAGAAGTCTAGATACATAGCTACTTAGCTAGATAGATAGATTGATAGATAGATAGATAGATAGATAGATAAATAGATAGATAGATAGATAGATAGATAGATAGATAGATAGATAGAAAGGTAGATAAAAAAGACGTAGCTCACTGTATAAGCTACAGTTATAGCTACGAGCTATCAATATTTTCCAGTAGTCTTTAAATGCGAAGAACAACCATACCTTACTTTCTTCTCGCTTTTCTCTGATCCATCTAAAAAATACTCAGATCAAAAAATAATAATCCATTTTGACTAAATAACTCTTGTGATTCACTTGATTCTTGATATGTGGCTTCTTGACCCCAATTCTGATTAACCTTCCTTCATCCCCCCCCCCCAAAAAAAGGTATTAACATTCATACGTAAAGTTTTCAGAGCTTAACAGTTAACACACTTCAAACGGTCCCCTCCTCTCCACTTCCTTTAAGAGCGTCGTGTTACCATGGCAGCGCGTGGAAGATGAGACAAAGGCCCTCGGAGGAGACGAATCAACCACGTGAGGTTTCCGAAACTATGTCACGTGACCCGAGGCATACGTCAATCTGGATATATCGTCTTGTCTAGAAACAGACTCAAATCATTATCCACAGAACATATTTTACAAAAGTTGAATAGGCTTGTCGTTACTAATGTCTGTGGGGCTCATCTCTGTGAAATTATTATAACAGACATCTCTTGGACAGCTTGATGAACAATGACATTGTCAAATATGCAAATGCTTGTCATGGTTAGCGTATGATTCTGTTTTTAACCCTTTGAGTGCCAGATAAAATCCTGCTCTATGGGATTTGTGTGCAGTACTTGTGTAGAAATGCAACAATGGCACACAAAGGGTTAAAAATCGGTGTCCCTTTGTTTTCGTAAGCACATACTTGTGTGTTTCGTCTGAGTAGTATTTAGTTGGCGTTTTAGCATGTTCAGTGAAAACAAACACTGAAACTTAATGTTTCCTATTTCCTGAACATCGATATGACTACATAAATATTGGATATCAATCAGAGTGTAAAACAATGACCTTGTAACATAAGCGCTGAAGACGAAGTCATTTTTATTGATTTATTTACATGGTTTGCAGTTCTTTCTAAATCATGTAAGAACTAAGATATAGAGAAAATGGCATACGCACTGAGTACAAACAACGAGAAATTAACCAAAATTCAGCGTTCTTGATAGCATAACGTTCTTCTTTCTTGAGGTCCCTCAGTCCTGTCAGTCAAACGTTGTCTTATTAAAGTTTCAAAACATACAGAAGAGTGCCTCCTGAAGACAAGCCTACACCACAACGCGTCTCTCCGTACCCGTCATGCCCCGCGGGCCCAGCGGTGGACTTGACCCCCGCTACGTCACCGGTCACGTGACGGGGTCACGGGTCGGCGCGGAGATCAAAGTGGGTGCCGGGGGCGAAGTCCTAATCGTTGCTGATCGGGGAGAGCGATAGTGTCGACGTCTTGTTGGGTTTCCAGCTGATGGCTCTTGGGAAGGATGTCGAAAGTTGGACCCCCCTCCTATCCCCCGCGCGCCATATCTCGACATATACCCAGACTGAGTCAACTATGCATGTTGACAGCCGAACGCCCAAGTACATGTAGTAGTGATCATGGTTTCCGTGTTTCCGATGTGCAGTAAGAAAAGCAACATAAAACTTCAGAGAAACCAGCTAGCATTTCCAGTTTTGTTATCGCTACATGATTCCGGTCCTATTTGATCTACGAATATTATTATTTCTTACTAATTAAAGTGTGTGTCGAGTGTGTGTGTGTGTGTGTGTGGGGGGGGGGTAATAGAATCGAGGATCCTGTTTTTCATTATTATGATGATACCTTTTTATCACTCACTCGCTTGACCGATCATGCCGATACAGTCATATGTTTTTGTAGGCATGTTCTCGTTGAACAAGTCAATATGTGGGAACAGGTCGGTAGAAAAATAGATGGTAGATATATAGGTAGGGTATAGTTTATTTCATTATGATATGACGTGCAATTACTTTTTTTTTTATATCAACGACATGCATACTCTATATGTCGCCAATACCTGGCAAGATAAATGAATAACAGAATTATAATAATTCACAACATTTGAAAGTTTGCTTCATTTTTCGCAAAAAGTAACTTTAACTTGCATATCATTGGATTATCTGATCGTATTGACAGTCTATTTCCTCCTGAAAGATAAACGGGTTGTTTTGCTTGTTTGACGCTCGCCGACAATCGCCGAATATCCTTCATGATTCCACGACATGTGCAGCAGTTGCTTAAGACCCTGTCACATATTGACGTTTTCAAGGGATTCCCATAATGATCAACGTTAAAGGTAAAGGGTCTTCGTGTGAACGTGTAAAAGGACCCGTCATTATTGCGGAGTACTTATGCTGTGACAGTGTTTCCCATTCGTGTTTGATTGCGGGATCACAGGACATTCAACGAGATCCGGACCCATGTTGACGG
The DNA here is from genome assembly GCA_963669155.1 of Arbacia lixula. Classification (NCBI taxonomy): domain Eukaryota; kingdom Metazoa; phylum Echinodermata; class Echinoidea; order Arbacioida; family Arbaciidae; genus Arbacia; species Arbacia lixula. The sequence goes on from OZ022583.1 coordinate 15,002,124, forward strand.
CATACAGAATGGTACTGACATTCTGACGGGTCCAATGTTCAGAACCAGTACTGATATGATTTCCCTTCACCTGCCCATCTTTAAGTTTTATACAAAGCCCCGTTTCATTTGGCGTTCTGATACGAGGTACCAACAAGACGAGCTATATGAGAAATGTGTGTGAACCATCTATGAATCATCAGCTGGACATAGTCTTTGCTGTTATGAATCCATGTTGGACATGTACGAAAGGGTCAAAGAACCTTGGTGATTAATGTATTAGTAACCATGGTAACGCCCTGTGGTATGGTCTCTGTGCGAGTGCCGAATGGGCACATGGGAATCGCAATGAGGACAGCATTATCCATACCGCATGTAGGGAAAATCATCCCTTAATGAATTGCGCAATCACATTTGGATGTTGTTGGCAGTCATGTCCTGTCTCGTGCGCGAGTGTGTGAAGCCGGAAGCGCACGTAACTACAAAACGAATCCGGATGTGCATTTTGGGACCACTTTCCCCTATATGCATTTAAAATGGATCGGATGAGGTGTCCTGTTGCGTGCATATTGAACGCCGAAAGGTGCGCGTAAATATTATGTGCACTTCACAGGAAGGCAAATGATGACGTTGTCTTTTCAGAAAGATTCCAATATCACAATATGATGATAAATCCAGAACCCGTGATGCGCTTTGTTAATGTTGAACGCTGCGAGGACTCCTGGTAGAACGTGTGTGTGTGTGTGTGTGCAGTGTGACAGGGGCCTTAGTGTGCTGATTGTTGTCAGCCTCCGTGTGTTTGTCGCACCTTGTCAAGCGCCCACGGCAAATCGCAGATCCCAGATACCCCGACCCAAGAAGGAAGCCCTGTGACTGCACAAGCATTCCACGAAATAACGTGTACAAACACCGACCATCGACGTTTCCAACAGCACGTTCTTTTCTGCCCCCTGTTTACCACGTCTTAATGTTTGTTCTGCAAAATATCGTCAACAAGAAAGGAGTCACAAAAATATATTTTATACGTCCAACATTTTATGTCGAAAGAGCAAATATTTGATCAAAACTTGAGGTGACTGCAATTGGACATGAATGGAAACTTCACGGTCAAATTCCGCCCACATCGGAGCACTTCTCTCTTATTTTGTAAGCGTGCAGGTTGTATCGCTAGGAATGATAATTCCGAGCTTAAAAGTCGGGTTCATCGCCTAATGTTGCTCTCAATAAAAACGACTTTTCAACGATCGCACTAAGTCTCCTTTCCAATTTGTGCTTACGAAGTATCAACAACCTTACCTTTCAAGTCTCTTTTGATAAAATGATGAGGTCATCTATTGTTAGAATGGGATCTCCGTCATCAGTAATTTCAGATTCCCATTTGCTCATATGAAAGGCAAGGGCTGGTGTAGTGGAAAGACTACTTGATCCGTTCTCCAAGAAATTGTGCTATGACCATAGGTTCCAGTCAAGTTTGATGTCGTGATCTCAGGAAGGAATTATCTCAAAAATTACAAAATCGTTAAAAACTACGCATAATCTGGACTCCGGTAATAACGCAGAACAGGAATGTTCTGCCATACTTGCGGCCCATATTCATAACCATTAAAATGACTAGTACCTCTTACCTTACATATGATTCATGGATGATATCGGTCGAATACCATAGTCGTAATTCATATCGAGCTTAGTCCAGATTTGAGAACACAATGTGAAGTAATCAGATTCATTTTCATTTGCCCCACATCATTCACATCAAGTTAATCAATCTTTCATTACGTTCATCCATAATCAAACATTGGTGTATTTGTGGGGTCTTTTTTTATGTAGGCTTGATATAAGACCAAGCATTCCATAATTTTGAAGGCATACTAAGCATACAAAATGCGTGCATATTATCAGGTGCAAGAAAGTGATCATTCATTTCAATTCTTTCTTTCCTGGTGATAGGTTCTGAATATTACGTTGTGAGATCGCGTTTGTAAAGAACAAAGTGGGCTTTTCTTTCTGGTGAGATATTTAGTTCTTAGACCTGATCATACATTTGTGATTATCTCTGCATCACGTTTATGTGCCATCGATGCATCTTTGCACAAGTAATACATAATCATATATTTATTGAAAAAAGGAGAATAAAAAAGGGCAGTTTGTCTGGTTCACAGACAGTTCATTAACTCCAACTTTATTTAGATCAAACAGTGATAATTGAATTATAGGCTTAAAAATAAATTGATAACAGAGGTTTCACGCAGACAATGTACTAAGCCTGGGCTAACTTAATGGGACATCAAATAAAACAACATGAAACATAATTATTGAGTCAATATAATTGATTTTGTCGTCGGAATCTCTATGCTATATTGCGTTTCTTAACATAATAATTACAAAGAATAATTGAAATCACCAACTGTTGTGATTCTGTGATTAAAATCAATGATTTTTTGGAAAGCATCATATGTTTTGATTTGCGACCCATAAAGATAATCTTTGCTTAATACGCTGTCTGAGTTATACCACCTCTGTTAATACAGGCTTTTGTTTCATATTGGTGTCGGATGAACAGTGATACCAAGGAATGATCAATTTAGTGTTCTTTGACCCTTCATGTTGTTTGAGGGGACGGTAGGCCTGCTAAACACCTGTCACACAGAGCGACATCTTGTCCAGCAGGAAAGAGGTTAACCCTTTGTGTGCCACGTGTGTATGTAGTCAGAAGTAATACACACAAATCCCATACAGCGCAATTTTAGTGTGGCACACAAGGAGTTAAGATAGCTTTCCGTAAACCAGTTTATGATCCAGTCACATTGTGGTGTAACACGTCACATGAGCTCTACGTCGCGGCGTCTGGGAGCCATTTCTAAAAAACTGAGTGCCAATACCAATACCAATTCCAATGCTAAAATCTACTGTATAAAGAACATTGAGCATCAGTGTGACTTCTATTTTGTAAAATGCAAAGGTAGGCCTAGTCGTGATACCTGCTGCACTATTTCATACATGGTACATGGGTTAAGAAGTCCTACTTCATGATCTAATTTCATTTCTGAAGTTCCGAAAACACAACATTAAAGGAAAAAATGCAACAAATTGAAAATATATTAGCCAAATAGGCCTTACCCTTAGTGTTCAAACTCTCTTTTTGCCATTCTTGCCTGTTTGTACCGGTAATACACACAAATCCCAGTATGTTTTCTGGCGCATGATGAGTTAATAGCAAGCCATATTCATAATATCTCGCATGAACTCTGTGAGGTTGTCTCGAGATTTATTTTAGGATTCTGGGGAATTCGATCCCATCTGAAGAGCTGATGTTATTTTAGAAATCAGATCAAGAAATGAAAGGGGAGCGTAATTAGACCAACAGCTCCAACATGAGGTGTCTAATGTTACCAGCTCCGCAGGTGTTAATGCCGCTGAGATGTGCTCCAGTCGAGATGCTACTGTTGCGGCCAACGGAAACTCGGGAGAATCAATCTCGGAAATTGATTTCACTCGCAGCCCTACACCTCCTCGCTTCTCGCTCTCCGTGTGCACGGCGCTGGAGTTCGCGAGTGTTGGCCTTTCGGCATGTGTCCTATAACGAATCAATCCATTAACGCGCGCGCTCTGTCCTGCGGTGCTGGTAATTCCGGTCACTTACAAGATGAAATTAAACGGCGGATGAAAAAATGGGGGGACAGAAAAGGCGGAAAAACAAACATTCTGAACTGTTGATTTTTTATGGTAAGGTCTCGCTCCTACCACCTAAGTACTTGGCAATGTTTTCCAAGTTAAAATAGATCTGTGAACCTTGGCGGAAAGTACCCCCTTTGGTTCCCTCCGCTGTGGCAGCAGCGAGTGGGTAATTCCCTAGACATGCTCCGAGTCACGAATGAGTACAAGCCGGTTGCTAGGGCTTCGCTTCGGGGCAATACCCGGCGCGCTCCGGCGTGCGTCAGTCAGTCCCACACATGTCATTCCGCGTGTTTTTTCGAATATTCGCCAAAGCCAAGTGTAATCAACACGATATTCGGATATAATTCAAGGGCGGAGCGTGGTCACAAATCGGAAATACTCACTAGTTGGAAACTACATCACTGAATCAATCTGTTCTGCCGATCACAGGTTTCGTTGGTGTGTGTGTTAATGTTTTGTTTTCTTTTGTAAACTATTTCTGGAAGAATTCCTATTGTAGCGTCTCCACCAATAGTAGGCCTACCCCGAGACTGAACATGCAGAAAGGGTACTGAAGGTCAGAGGAAGATTCGCCATTTTGAATTGTCTGCCGAATATATTCATTTAGATCATCTTCCTAACTTCTTCTTGTACACTTTCATTGTTAACAAATTGCATTTTTCCACAGCAGTGATTTTCACAACAAAATTATGATGAAGTGGGTCTAACATTGTTGATGCAGAGTTCTAGGTTTATAGGATTCTAGTGAAATCAAAGCTCGCCTTTATACCTGATGCTAATCACGCTAGACGGAATATGTCCTTTTATACCGTGTATGAAATATGTCCCGTCTTAACATTTAAGTTAAATTCACTTTGTTATCTCAAAATTGTTGATATCAGATAATACATGTGAAATACCAACCTGTATACATGTATTTGTATTTATTTGCCTCTCATCATGATCATTCTAGCCTATTATAGTAAGTGTATCCCGTTCGAAAGTAGTGTTATCTGCGCTATGTTATCGATATGACCTAATACGCATAATGAGCCAAGGCCTTTTACTTGCTAATTCCGCACGAGCTGTTTAATTCACATTCTCGCCAAACATGTTCTATTGTTTTCCTGTTTTTTTGTAGCCTAAGTATATCAATACCCCTGTCATGAAAGTAGCTGAGGCGGAAATTGAGCGTACATGTGCCTCATAATGTTTAGGCAGTAAAATATGAATCATTGTTTTTAATGCCAATCAAAACTTACTGGCGCCACAGTACACGTACAACATGCGCAACATCAATAGTAAAAACGCAAGCAATATGCAAAATGTTAACTTTTATCATTTTGTTATAACTGTGTTATAATCTATGTTCAATTAATACACTAACCATTACTTTTAAACATGATCAGTTCATTAAATGTTCTTTGAATGTTTCCATGGTTGAGAGTGTACTAAATAAATACTATTTAGAAAATAGCAAAATGATCAGTTCAGTTGTTAAACTGTCATTCGTGTATTTGTAAGAAAGGACTTTTAATAAATAAGTATAGAATTGAATGTTGTTGTTGCCAATAATGCTTGTTATACCCTTTAAGCCTTATTACGCCAGATAATATGCTGCTTAATGGGATTTGTGTAAAAATGCACACCTGGAACACAAAAAGTTAATGTTAGACCATACTCTTCGATTGGTGTCGTTTTGAGAATTTTGATGTATTTCTCATTTCGGAAAAAAAAATAACGGAATATTTAACATGTTTAACTCTTGTCTGAATTCCCTACCTTTCCGAATAACACTTTCATTCCGTATGATGATATAGCAAGAAGTGTTAATTGTATTTCCAATCATTTCATCTTCAATTGATGGAAAGTAAATATCAATGTTAATCAATTAATTAATTGATTATATTTATCTTTGAAGGGTAGCCCCATACAGTCACAAGCTAGTTTGCAAAAGGACCATTCGATATAGCAACAGCACGGACAAGAACAATAACGTCAACCTTCATGAAAACGGCGTATTTCCAGGTGATATACAATCATTCATATATAGAATGCAATTGTGAAACTGAACATCAGCAACATGTATATCAACTCTTCTTTTAATTTACTTTTGTAGTTAACTTTCATAAACAGGCTTTTAAAAGCAACAACCAAATTAAACCAACAACGAACATACGGGCCTAAATAGGCCTAAATAGAGAAAACAATTATTTCGCATCATATAATTGGAATTGGAAAACCGATTAAAAAAATTACACAATCAATTGAGATCGTGACCAAAAATATATGATTACAGCATATGCACATTTTAAGATGAGTGTTTCGCTTGGCAGGGAGGTGTGGCGATATAATGGTACAGATTACAGCGGATACGAGTATACCGTGGATACTGGACGCTCGCTCACACATCTGCACCCCACCTGAGGGCGGCGCACCACAAGGGTATCATCGCCCCGTGAGCCGGGCGGGCTAACCGGTGGCAAGGCCGCCCAAAGCTGCGGGATTACACCTACATGTGATTCCCATCAATAGATCGGAAGGAAGCAAAGAGTTGGGTGTTGTTTTCTTGCTACCCCCCCCCCCCCCCCCTCACTCTCTCTCTCTCTCTCTCTCTCTCTCTCTTTCTCTGTCTCTCTGTCTTTTTTCTCTCTCTCTCTTTCTCTCTTACTCTCTTTTGTCTCTTTCTCTCTCTCTCTCTTCCTCTCTCTTCCTCTCTCTCTCTCATTCTCTCTTTCTCTCTCTTTCTCTCTTCCTTCCTCTTTCTCTCTCACCCTCTCTCTCTAACTATATATCTTTCTCTTTGTCTCTCTCTTCCTCTCTTCCTTTTCTCTCTCTCTCTCTCTCTCTCTCTCTCTCTCTCTTTGTCTCTCGCTCTCTTTTGCCCTCTCTCTCTCTCTCTCTCTCTCTATTTCTCCCCCCCCCCCCTCTGCTTGTTATGGTTGTTTTTTGCTAGTCTTCCGTCCCTACTATCCCCCCTCTCTCCTTCTCTTTCTCCTTTTCTTACACCCCCTTTCTGGCGTCCCTCTCTCTCTCTCTCTCTCTCTCTCTCTCTCTCTATCTCCTTAATTCTCCTCCCTTTCGCATCACGTACTCCTTTCTTTTCATTCCTTTTTTCACTGAAAACTTGTTTCCACTACCGTCAGTGATCACTATTTCTCTGCAACAAGATTATGTGTTATGTATTATGTGGGTAATATTTACCTAATATAATTGGTAAATAATCTGCCTAATAACTAATAAACAATTACCCAACGTGAGCTATTATTAGGTGAATCCGTCCATAATAATCATAAACACCTTTCTCAAGTCCTTTCTCTGTTAGGCAACATACAGCTATGCGCGATTTGCGTGTGTTAATGGTGTAAACATGTGACAATAGCGAATGAAAACCTGTCTTTATTCACAACCGCTCTATCACAAAAGTTTGTATAAGTGAATATGATTCAAAATATTTATCCCAGCTTAGAATCAAAATGTGTCGCTTGTCATTCATCAATGTAACGTGTATTGCGTTGATCCGGTAATGCGAGGAAAGCTGATGTTATTGGTACCATTGGTGAAATTGTAAAGGATTTACATAACAAGTTATTTGTTTGACTTTTATTTCTAAATCAGTCACGCAGTTGCAACCGTGTATTGATGATCGATGAATGGGATGCTTTGTGAATTGTGAGCGAAAATTAAGCAGGCAGCGCCACACGTTTCTGGAGAAAATACGCCACTCGATGTGGATGTGGAAAGTATTGCTATTATTACTGCTTGTTTTGGCAGTGACTTGTTGATTCTCTCTGTTGTCATCAACGAGAAAAAAAAACGCTAATTCTATAGTTTCTTTTCTATCCTGCCAACATTGTGAATACAACGTGAAGCAGTAAACATTTATTTAACCAGGTTGTTTTTTGCATTTGTTTCTTTATATACTTTATCACAATCTACACGCATGCACACGCATAAACACATACCCTTCCGCACAAACGCAAGCACACACACATACACACATGATAATTATATTCACACATATACGCTAACATAACCAATGCGTTCACATACATTGGACATGTTGCAGGAATGCACGCTCACATGAAAGCGAGCGTGTGTGTAATGCTTGAGAGGTAAAAATGCGAACATCATATTGATGGACTTTGTTGGTATTGCTTGTTAGATTTGAAATTCATTGCATTCATTTAAAACATTCATATTCCTTTTTTACTTGTGTGTTGCAAATTGTGGAATATAACCGTTTGCCATATTTGTTGTTACTCTTTTGTGTGCGTTTGTTTGCAAGATCAAAAACAATTAATTTTCTACATTAGGGCTAAATGTTTGTTCTGTATTCTCTTTGCAAAAAAAGTACAGTTCAAATTAACACGACTCTCACAAACCTGCATAGAGAGAGATAAAAGGGATGGGAGGAAGATGACACCTTGCCTTATATCACACAGTTTACAGTGAAAAAAAAATATCTACAACGGTATTTTGATATCCACAACGGTTTTTTGATATCCAATACTAGAAATATTAACACACCGAACAGTTGCTTGAGCAGTGAAATAAAGGTCATTTCCATACGTCATATTTTTTGCGCCATAATATTTTTGTGAGTAGGGTATGGGGAAGACATGAGTAAAACATATCAAAGTAAGTTGATACCTGTGTATGACAGGAAAGAGGAGCACTATTGAAAATCTCTCATGTACTAGACCGGGATTAGTGCAGGCACGATGCATACCGCACTGTGATGACAGGCGGGGTATACGTGTATGAAAAATACATTAATAAATTGATGAAATTTAGAGAAAGAATGTACATGAACCCGGATGACCTTTCATGGGGGAGGATGGAGTTGAAGACCCACTGACTTGAGGATATCAATTGGCAAGCACCGACGAGATAGAGCCGGGGTGAAAGTCCTAACGACCGCGCGGTGTGAGGCTAGGGTTGGAGAAAAGTTGCCCTGTCATAATGCAAGACGGGAGAGGTATGCGAGCGCGTCGCCACCAATTTGTCACGGGAGACGGTAGGCGTGGTGGCAGGTGCGAAGTGGAGGGGGCGGATGGGCGCTTATGGGAATGAAAAAAAGATGGTTTGATTGGAAGTCATTTTGAGGCTTTGAGATGAAGGTGGCTTGTCAGACGACTCAGTAATTTATGTATGAAGGCTGAGTGTAACTTCCGCTATGGATGTTATGCAATTCATCCCTGTATGAAAGTACATGTATATCGTTTGAGTAGTGTGTGTGTGTGTGTGTGTGTGTGTGTGTGTGTGTGTGTGTGTGTGTGTGTGTGTGTGTTGTCATGTTTACGTACGTGTATATGTTGTCTTCAACGATTGACACTAATACTAGTTAAGGAACTTGATCTTAAAGGGCATATACTGTACTGGGAAGGCAAAAATGCCTTCAAAAGGTGATCGTGAGTAATCTTCTCGCCAATGGTCTCAAATTCATGTATTGACCATTTTAGAAGCCTGCTGAAAGTTATTTGCCCTCAAATGATCCACATGTGGAGTAATTAATGATTAGTGATTAAATCCTTAAAATGTTCTGGCCGAACATTTTGAGGATTTGTGATTTAATCACTCATTACTCCAAATGTACATCATTTGAGGGCAAATAACTTTCAGCAGGCTTTTAAAATGGTCAATACATGAATTTAAGACTATTGGGAAGAAGATTGCTAACATTTACCTTTTGAAGGCTTTTTTGCCTTCCCGGTACAGTATATGCCCTTTAACATACGATTGGTATTGGAAAGGGGTGGACTGGAGAATAATTGAGATATATCATAACAACATTTGTGCTAAGAAGGAGATGAACATGGAAGAAGCACGGATTATCATTTGATGCACATAAACTCTGACGATGAACCGAAAGGACCTAAGTCTGCCTCTATACATGCTCTTGAGATGGAGGTGTCGAAGAAGTTCAATGAGGATCGGGGAAAAGGAGGTAATGATAGGTAAGATAGAGATGGAAGAGGTGTCAAAACGGAAGATGAGTCATATTGGATGCATCATCATGACCAATGCAGTGGTCCAAGAACATTTGTTTTGATCTTGTGGGTTTGCAGTTTATTCTACTGTCGTGCCTGTAACAGGCAGGTAGATGAAATGTACCCCCTGTAAAGGAACGTCCGGTCCTGTAACTTACAACATGCTTCCACGACAGCTGCGGAATGTTGAAACAAAGGATATGTACATTATTTACACCTGTAAACGGAGCGTGGAAAGCCAAGATACCTACTATACAACAAAACATTTTTGCATGTACTGTGTAGTATATAAGGGTCATTCACACTCACGTATTATTAAGATTCTGTCCGAAGTCGAAACATCGATGTTAACATTGGCCTGGATGGTAACATAAGATAAGATAAGATAAGATAAGATTTTATTAACTCTATCGACCCCCTCTCGGGGTATGAGAGTTCAACATATTTACAATGATATACAATAACATGAAGACATACAAATACATAAAGTAAATAGAGTACATAACTTCTTCAGTATTTACAACACCAAGCGCACAGGATTTCTAACAATTCTACCACTACGTGTAACTACATGTTCGTGACGCTGAACAGTAACATCAACAAAATCACTTCTTTTTGGTTCATGACTAAAATGATTCATGATTATGTTAATAAATTTTACAAGTTTCCTCAACTGGCAAGAGTCTCGCATCTTAAAAAGTTTCTCCATTTCTATAGAGCTAGGTCTACGACTACGTAATACTGATTTCTGTAAATATAACTTTCTCTCTTCCAAAAAGAAAGGACAAACAAATATATAATGGAATTCATCCCCTGTATCTGACAAGCAGAGTGTGCATATATCATCCTGCGACATGTCTGAGTCAAACCTATTATTATTTACAGGTAAACTGTGTGATCTACATCTGAATTTACACAAAGTAGTAGCATCTTTACTATTAAGAAACAGCAGATACTTTTCCAGTTCCAATAGGCCTTTAAACATTCTATAATTGGAACATAGTCGGTTACTCCAGATTGTAGCTTTCCAGTCCTGTTTAAAGATATCAGCTAGTCTCAATTTCAATGCTTTCAGTACCCATTCAGATTTAAATCCATGACTCTGAGATGACCACACATTAGCAAATCCTGCATTGTTCAATATATCTTCAACATAGCGTAACCAATTTGATGCTGAATTCAAGTCTTCATTTTGGCTCAAACATTTTGAAAGGCGGTAAAGTAAAAATGAGTGCTTAGTTTGTTCCCCTTTGATGATCCTTAACCAAAACCCAACCATTCTGCATTTGACATGGTTTAGTATTACACATCGACCAGTTTCACCATAAACCATGCAGTCGGGAGTGCATTTATTAACATGTAGAATAGTTCTTAAAAACTTTCTGTGAAATACTTCAATTTGACTTATATTTTCGTATCCCCAGACCTCGCTTCCATACAACAAAATCGGTAGCACCATACGATCAAATAATTCACATTGAGTATCTATAGATAACTGCAATCTCTTTGCTTTAACTAGCATACAAAATAAAGCCTTTTGAGCCTGAATCACTTGCTTTGTGATGGCCTTCTTGAAGCTGCCATTGTAGTTGAATTTAACTCCTAAATAAACAAAATCATAAACAATCTCCAACTCTTCACCATTAAATATGAATGATTGTACCTTCCTCACTTTTCCTCGGGAGAAAATTACAATTTTTGTTTTACTAGTATTAACTTGAAGATGCCATTTCGAGCAGTACTCCTCAACTCCATGCAATGCAATTTGAAGCTCCTCTGGACTTTCAGCGAAAATGAGGGTGTCATCGGCATTTAATAAGCAGAATAATCTAGAAAAAGCCTCTATTTCATCTTCGCTTACATGTGAATCTACCAAGGCAGATAACGAATGGAGGCCGCTATACAATCTGCCAATGTGTTTATCAAAATCGTTTAAAAACAACGCAAATAAAAGCGGAGACAGATTTTCTCCTTGCCGTACCCCTACATTGCATGAAAAGTAGTCTGAAAGTTTTCCCTTTACGCTTACGCAAGATTTGGCATAGCCATATATGTTTTTGATAACAGTGAAAACTTTTCCATTTACACCTGACTTCAACATTTTCAACCATAAGGAGGATCTATCAATCAAATCAAAAGCTTTTTTGTAGTCAATGAATGCACAATATAAACGCTTTTTTTGCTGTAGATAAATATCAATTATACATTTCAGTGAAAATACATGATCAGTTGTTGAGTAACCTGAACGGAAACCAGCTTGTTCCTCACCAATTGTGGAATTTCTTTCTAGATATCCAGTAATTCTATGGTTAAGAATTGAGGTGAACAACTTCCCCAAACAGCTTAACAAGGTTATACCTCTATAGTTGTCAGGGTTTTTAACATCACCCTTATTCTTAAATATTGGAATAATGATTCCAACACACCAGTCAGTAGGGATAACACCACTATCTAGTACAGCATTAAACAAAGAAACAATAATGTGCATGACAGAGGATGGACAATTTTTCAGAAATTCATTCCTCATTAAATCAATACCAGAGGCCTTACCATTTTTCAATTTCTTAATGATCAACAAGGTTTCTTCCACAGTAATTGGAATATTCAGAATGTCATTGTCATAATCAGGACTGTTTGAAACAGGCTGAAAGTGCAATTCATTCTTTGAGCTCTCTAAGACTGGAACATTATCTGTATTCCCTAGGAGTTTAAAATGATCCACAAATACATTTAATGGAATTTTATCGCTAATAGGAGCTTTTCTTTCACCTTTCTTTAATATTGACCAATATTCTGAGGGATTATTTTTCTTCAAAGAACGTAAGTTTTCATTTAATGTTGTTATAAATAATCTCCTCTTATGTCTCAACAACTTTTTGTAAGTCTTCCTTTCCACGTCAAGACTGACATCAGACTCTGGACCTGCATGCACCTTACCCTTAAGTCTATTTTTAATTGTAAAATATTTCCTTCTGGCAATTTGGCACTCATGGTCAAACCAAGGTTGGTTTGTTTCACACTTTTTGTGAGCAGTCTGGCAAGGATCAATCCAAGAACTCACACCTGCGTCAGTTGCAGCTTTAACAAAAACTGTACAGAGTTTTGAACAAAAACCATCAACACTTCCAATATTGACATCCTTTTTGAGACAATTTAGACTCTCGGATAAATCAGTAAGAGATGTACCAACATTAAGCATGTATTCTTCAGCCTTATCTTGAGACCACCTAAATGCTAAGTGACCTGGTCTAACGTTGACAGCTGTAATAGAACCAGTAGCGCTATCATACGCTGTCTCATCCTTGGATGGACATGGTAAGGTACCACCTAATGATAGTATTATAGGGCAATGTACATCTGAGAAACATTTATCGAAGGTATCAACTTCAAACCCACAAATGTGATCAAAAAGTGTGTAAGAAACTAATGCATAGTCGACAGTGCTACAACCACCATTTTTGTTAAAACAAGTTAATTGACCTATATTTTTATCCTCTCCAAATCTACCATTCACAACTTTAAAATCAAAACTTTGACAAATATCAATAAGTTGTTTCCCATTATTATTTACCTGACTATCCAAATTACATCGTCGTGTAAAATGTCCACTTTCTTGCAATGCAGAACGGACATCAACATTATCATCACTAGTCAAGTCAGTAAGGCCTGTTAAAAACTCATCAACTTCTATAAAATCATCCAAGACTCCTGTTCTGGCATTAAAATCACCAACAAGACAAAAAGGCATATCAAATCTGCTACGAATATCTACTACATCCTGAATCAAATTATCAAACACTTGCCTGGAGTAATGAACTGATCCTTCACATGGAATATATACTGCTGCTAAAATAAAGTCAAAGCCAAGTTTACGACATGTAACTTTAACCCAAATGACCGAGTCCGAGTTTGTTCCATGAATTCTCTCTGAAGATTCAAAAATTTCATTTTTTAACAAAATACACAATCCATGGAAGCCACCATACTTTCCAGAATGTTGAGTACTTTTGAGTTTTGTAAAAGACTTGTAGTCATGAAGAGAAGTTTGCATTAAATCTACGTTATCTGTTTTAGTTTCAGATAGACATATGATATCATAATTACTGAGGTACAAATCCAGGAGGTTGTCATTTAGTTTGCTGTTTAAACCATTAACATTGAGACTAATAATAGACAGAATAGATTGAGGTACTGGGTCACATGATGAGGGAGGGTCGGATATGTCCTATGCTCGAATGTCCACAAACAAACCAGACTGCTTCAGCTTGTCCTCCTTCCAGCCCAACTGCCGAAACAGGTCCTCTGGGGAAGAAATCACAAATTTCTTCCTTTGAGGGTCATTTTTCAGAGTACAATTGATCCTCCCATCAATTGTCCAAACCTTCTCAGTGTTCTCATCTTGCTTCACAATTTGCAAAAGCTTAGCTCGCCCTGGAGACAGATGCTCACCCACCATGACATCCTTCGACGAAGTGTCTTTTAATTTCCTCTTATTGCGCAGCAGATCTGTGCGTAGATCACGTCGCACAAATCGAGCAATGATAGGCCTCGTCTTGTTGGGTTGAGGCCTCCCTACTCGATGACTGGTGCTGATGTCAGCCTCAGTCACGGTCACTCCTGCTGCCGCCGCAATCTCCATCACCCTCTGGTTGGTGGATTCCCCGGCATCCTCTGCCACTCCCCGCAAAACAACATTGTCCCTCCGAGAGTACTGCTCAATCTCATCGAGCCGGTTGTCGTGCTTCTGCACCACAGTCTGCACTTTCTCTACTGAAATCTGCGGACTTGACTGAATTTGTGCACTTAGTGATTGCACCATGGGCATGAGGGCTGCAACAACCGCCTTGACAATATCGCCAATGAGCTGACGATTGCCACCCTCACGGTCAGGAATGAGCTGCATAGCTCCTTCCACATACATGAATACACATACATACATGGTACACATATCTTTTGTGGAAAGACACATTGCAATTTCTGCCGGCATGGCTTTCACCACTCAACCCTTTGTATAACACAAATAATGATAATAAAGTAACAAACTTAATAATAATACGGTTGTTATAGTTTATACAGAATACAGGTTTGTAAAGAGACACCGAATTCACCAAACAGTTATATCTCAGTAATGCATCAAATACATTGATTGAGTTGATCTGGCCACATTCAGCATACACCATCATACTAACAAATAAGTATCACATATTTCGGCGTAATAAATGTTTATACATTGGATAAACAGTAATGCTGTTGTATCAGTGTTTTATAATTATTTTGTTGTTGAATTTGTTTTGTGGTGTATATCAGGGGAGAGGTGTTTTTGAATGAACAACGTTTGTCAGAGGGCATTCTAGGAATGTTGATGCGCTTGGAGAATTGTGTCGAAAATATCAAAACTAGTATATGCAGACACAAAACCTATCTCAACCAGGCAAGCTTTAATCTAAACAAGAAAATTTTACCCCAGCCCCATTTTCCTTTCCCATTTTACCCTCTCTAAATTCCTTTAAACAAACAACCAAAACAAAATATAGTTTTGATTCATAACAAGGTATTTTTGAAACTTTAATTTCCCCGTCTGTTCATATTGTGTTATTTGTTTAAGTTAATCAGTTACAAAAAAAATGAAAGAAAATGAAAAATGATATGCTTTTCAAAATGTTTTCAAAATATTTTGTATTCCTGCAAAATTTCGTTTGATGTCGTGCCCATATTTTGGCTTGTTATTTTACATTTTATTTGGATGATTTTTTTTTCTCCCTCCACTTTGCCTCTTTTGAATTTAGCTTCACCTTAATTCATTGTCATCATCGTCATCATCATCATATCCCACTCCTACTGGGAAGCACTCGTTACGCGACGTTACGCGACAAATGCTCGGATTAACGAACCCTTTTTCGTTTTCGGGCTAACGAGCATCGAGGTATAGGCAATTTACGTGTTTCGGAATTACGAATCTTCGGAATAATGAGCCTTCGGAATAAAGGAACCTTCGGAATATCGAACTGTAACCCTCCTACTCCTCCTTTATTTTTAACCATCTTCTTCTACCTCATCCACATTTTCCCCCTCCCTTTGTTTTGATCAACCCAGTCAGCTGTGTCATATGCCATGCAAATATATCCAAACAACACCTGAACAACTAATACAACGGTGAACAGCTCACAATCAGACTTCGACATGGACAGATTATGACAAATTTTTACAATCAATAAAAGTCGGTTTTTCACAAAGTAGTTTTCGCAGCCGACAATGGCAGCTATCGATTGTACCCACCGACGACACAAATCATTTTCACGCAGAACGATTGTGCTCAGCACGTGATTTATCAACGTTATAGAGCTTCATCGTAACAGAACTTAAAGAGCAACAGTACCGTACCTGTACGCCAGGGGGGTGTTTCATCAAGCTGTTCGTAAGTTACGAACGACTTTACGAAGGACTGGTTATCCCTTCTTGTGCTAAATCAGATTCTCAATGAACAAAGTGTGGTATCGCATTTAGCACAAGAAGGGATAACCAGTCGTTCGTAAAGTCGTTCGTAACTTACGAACAGCTTGGTGAAACACCCCCAGGTGTGTATGTGTGTACGGTTCCTGTCTGTGTGTATGTGTGTGAGTGTGTGTATGTGTATGTATGCGTTTTGAACATTGCAGACGTTCAATTATTAAAACTTGGATTGGACCCTCCGCAACCATGAGAGCAATATAGCTTTGGGCCCTGTCTAATAAATAGAAACCTAATGCGATTGATCGCAACTTGACTTGCATTTAATATAAATCGTAACTCGGTACATTAGAGATATAGCGGAGTTGACTTGAGATTGATTCACATCAGTCGCAGCTCTCTAAGAGACATGACACTGACTGACTGGTATGGTAAGCGATCCTTGTGGCTGAGTTTACCACATAGCATAGTAGCACTCACTTTCCACAAATGGAGATGGTGCACATTATACACGCTTGGCATGTATCAACATCAGGCTGTGTATACATTTGCATATGTATACACATTGCAAATTGAGCATTCAGTTTGATTTAGTCTAGGTCGACAGTAGTGTTTATGTGTTTGACAATGATGCTTACTGTATTTTTGTTGGTTGCGTGTTATTGTAGTTACCAATAATTATGTTGATCGTATCCGTGATAATATCGTTATCACTGTCGGTGTTAATATCATGTCGCCATTAGTCAACAGCAAGCAAGAACCTAATGGAGGATATAATTAGATAAACGTGTGTGATACTTAACTAATTAGTGTAGATGAACGGAAAGATGCATGGTTATACACAGCCAAAATAGGCAGAAATGGGGGTATTATTTAAATATCATATTGCCACAGATGGTCTCACCGTACAGGTCCCATTCAGATTTAACGACATTGTTGTTTTGACATACAGTGCTGGAATCAAAACCGAAGGAGTTGAATATAACACCAACAAAATTGGTGTGGAAAATGCACGATACCAAACGGTATTCATTGTAACACGTCCATCTATCCTCGTGTATAACCTGTATAATGTGTGTTATTTGTCATCATGATAAAAGAACATAGCACTGTATATCAAGGCGGGAAATCTTTGAACTTTCAACCGTGAAAATATCGAATAAAAGCTTCTTTTTTTAAAAGTGACGAAATGAGATCAGTCAAGCACAGCCGCTCAGAGTGTGTATGTACGCTCCGTGACGTCGACTGAATGGTTGTCTGTGGGTTAATCGCTTTGATCTTTTGCCTACAACGTACTGTAAAGCGAGAGAGAGAGAGATAGAGGGGGGTGGGAGAGGGGTGGGGAGAGAGGGGGGGGAGAACATAATTATGTTTCTTTAAATGAAAATGAAACCCTAAATTTTAAGTTGAATTTAATACAAGCATGTGATCATTAACCTCCCAGGGAAGCCCCATCAGTCCACAATGACGTACTGTAAGGAATTGGCATTGTCCTTGGATCACCGTGTGAAGAGAAAATAAAAACCAGGGGACATATTCATGAAACCTTACTAATCCTAGTTAGTTACTAAAGTGCATTGAAACACATGCATTGTAATAACCAACTAGGCTAGTACGCTTTCATGAATATGGCCCCGAAGCATTGGTTCTCTCGGAAGTAGGCTACGGACCGATTGCGCGGCTAGTGAGTACATTCTTTTTAACACAAATAATTTAAGTATGTGCGATTCTCTCAATTTATTCACAATCTGTTGCTCTGATTTCTATAATTTTATTCAACTGAATTTGGTTTTCAGGGTTTTCATTTCCCTTTAATGAAACACATGCACGCGCAGAAAATGAAAGCAGTGTCGACATGAAAGATTTGAAACAGCGATAGTTGCTGCGACACTATTGTTTGATATATACATAATCAACTGACAATTGGTTTCTTTCATTGTTACAACAGTGAATCCAAAACAAATCATCGAGTTCACTCAATTTTCAATAACTGCCTTTTAATGATGCATGGTACAATATGATTTGAGATGATGTTTTCATAATATGAATGTATGGATGATGGTTACGCATTAAGGATGATTCTACAAGCTGTAACTAATGACAACTGAACACATTAATTTTGGAGGAACTGATGGAATGCGTCGTTTATTTATTTATGAATTCATTTAAATGAATTAATAATTTACATATGCATCATTTCACCTCTTTAATATGAAAAATGAACCCACGTGTAAACTTTTAATTATATCATGTAATATACATTACAACAACAATACCTTGTATTTACAAAGACATTTTAGGCATACACCTAGTAGTAAGGATAGCGTGCTCCATCCTGTGAATGAATGAAAAACAAGTCAGACAAAAATCTTCGAACCAGACGGGATTTGAACCTGCAATCTACTGCTTACCGGGCAGCGACTTAACCACGTAAGCTATTTCTAGTTCACGGGTCAAGACACGACAACATGGAAACAAATACCCGAAAGAGTCTCATTTCATCTGACTCATTAATATGAGTGAAATACTGGGTGTATGCCTAACATTTCTTTGTAAATTGAAATTTCCCCAGAAAGCCCTTTCACTCAAAATACCTTGTATGTATCATGCAAGTGTAGATACATGAATTATGAAAGAGCACAAAACACAAGTTACGTCCACTGTTGGGAGCACCAGACCATAAAAAAACACTAGATGCTGAGCAGGCTTTGATGAGAAAAAGCGAAGAAGTGGAAGTAGAAGTACTGTATATGATCACATGATTAGGCTTGTACCATAGTGTATAGAGTACCGAAGTGTGGCGTCATTTGAGCAGAGGTGTCAAGACAAGTGGTTCTAAACGATGCGGGTCGAGCAAGTAGCAGTGTTCACCGCGGGGTCTCCAATTGGGAGTGCCCAACACTGGCCCGCTAGTCAATATCGGACCGGTAAAGAGATTTTGTTTAGAACCAGTTGTCTTGACAACATGATCATATGACGACACGACTTCGGTACTCTATACAACACACTGGCACATGTCGTCCTATGACATCGCAAAAGCAGGAATTATAGAGGTCTAATTGTTAAAGGTGATATTCATAGGAAATAAAATTAAACAAATATAGTTTATTTTATAATTGAATGAGTTATTAAAGCAATGTATGCAGCTAACATGCCACGAAAGTGTTCAGTTTTGTGTTTAATGTAAGTCAACTTTTACTAAATTGACTCTCTTCCTGACCTACGAAATCGCCTCAAGGAAAGTGGCGTTGTGTGTACGTCACAGCCGGGATACGCTTCACAATGACCATTGTGTATCACACCTGTTAATCCACTAGCGACTGCCATCACAATTTCATTAAAAATGCATGATGCTTCTGGCGGAAAAGAAGCTGCGGATTGGCATGTTTGATGCACAATAACGCCTCCCGTTTCTTACGTCAGACCAGGAATGTGTTAGAACTGGAGTCAGCACGAAGAATAATTTATTCCTACACCAGTCGCGATCATTGATAGCACAATAGAATATTTGACGCATTTGGTTCTTTGATCCAGTGACGACCGCCGCCAAATATGTTAAACGAATTTTTGATGCATTTAGAGGAATATATGTTCTGTATGCGCAGAAGATTGCAGAACTACTTCGTGAACTTTACTGCATGTGCAGTAGTAGTACATTATATAACGATGCGATTCTGTGAATTTCAGATTATATTGTTGCTTCGTTTTCGTGATAAAAGGAGAATACTGTAGAAAACATGTCAGAGAAATGCCTCCATATCCAGATATCGCACATTGGGCAATCATATTTCCTTAAAAATATCGTGTAAATCGTTTATTGAGTGTTTCACCTTTCATGAAAACAACCTCAATTTCGTGTCCGGAGATGTCCGAAAAAGTTACGGCCAAATTCTTTCTACAATTTTTATCAATTTTTTTATTCGCTTACCCCAAAACTTATTCACAGTGTGTGTAAAAAGATCAGCTGTGAACTCCCAGCGAAGGCTGAACGGTTGATATATTTCTCAGAACAGATTTTCTTTTGTTATTCAGAGGAAGGAACTGCCTAATTAGAAATACAGCGTATTGTTTGAAACACCTGAATGTCTTGAATTTTTATGAGGCGGCGGTCATCATAGATCAAAGGAGGTCTATCCGATCGCAGTCCATCCATGCTAGGTCCATGGTCAGACCTAAAGGCCGTTTCGGATGACAGTAGGGCAAATTTGTCCCCGAGAATACGGCGATTGTTTTCACCCTAATTTCGCTTTTTGGAAAGTGATATATTGTTTGAATGTCATCTGAGCTCATTGTATGGCTTATAAGCTTTCTGTAGGTGAATATCTTCATATTTTGGGATTTTCTATGAATATCACCTTTAAAATCTTCATCTAGGTGTACTGGATATTTTAGTGCGATAACACGTCGATGAACATAGCTATGGTTTTGAACCACAAGCTTAGAAGAGTCCATATTACAACCCAGATTGTATCTCGTTGGCCAGGATTTACAAAAATGGTTCAAAAATTACCCTCGACGTAGAAGATAATTTAAACCCTGGGCGAACTTTAACCCATTTTACCATCCAATCAATCGATCAATCGAAGGACTGTAGTCCATAAATCATGTTGTCCGCCATTCGAGAATATGCATGAATCTAAATAAAGAGTACAGACGTATGTATTCCGAGGACTTAAAATACATGGGTTGAATTCAATCCTCCTTTGGTAATTTCGGTTCATTTCATGATTTTTGTTTCATGAGAGAGTGGGTGCTAGAGGAAAGAGGATGGAGAAGTTGCTCCAGTCCTTGTTTTATTTGTTTTTATTCCATTGATTTAATCCATGTTTTTGTTCTTGTTTTGTTGAGGTGAAGAATAGAGTCAAAGCGCTGATGACATCTAGGGCCTCTGTCGAACATTGTACACCCCCCCCCCCACACACACACACACACACATTCACACACACACACCAATCCTGCCGTACGAATAAAGCCCTATGAAATAGCCTAATATTAAATGATAGAGATGTTTCACTTTGACACCAAGAAAATCATCTTATTGTGACACTAAATTGAGTTTTAACATGTTTTCTATAGCATGTCAGCTTTGATCATTAGCCAGTCTGTGAATGACAAATCACACCAATTTCTAAAACTGGAATGCGTACAAAATTTATCAGAATGATTTAAGGGAAACATGCTTGCAGTTACAAAGGCTACGTATTTCTGATGAAGCGAGGAGAACATACACACGGGTTGCATCTGTAGCATGTGTAATAAAAGAATCTCGTAGAATGTGGAGTGAGTGGGCGGGCGGGTTCGCCTGATAACAGCACAGCTATAGCGAGACTAGACCGGATGGAACCCGCACCTGTGGCCGAATCTCCCCCGTACCTAGCCGACCGAGACGTCGATCAATGAGCCTTGACGGCGATGTATAGCCACACACAAAAGCATCATCCAAACATCGGATACAGTCATCCCCAAACCGTGGCGAGGATTCCGTGGTTCAAGGGGTACGAAATGCATGCCATATATACTGTAAATAGCGAAATGTTTGACGTCAAAATATTGGAATATGCTTTAGCGTTGAATTTGCTGGCAGGCCTATACATAGGCCTATCAGCTATCGAGGCAGAAGTCATATCAATTTATCTGTCTATGCCAGTGTAAAGTTAGACAGGGCTAATCCGCTCATGAATTAACATATGTTCACCTGGCGATGTGACTGGTTGGTGTCACGTCCTACGTAGCATTACAATTTCGAATAAAAATGTTGCTGCCATCAAATTCTACTAACGCCATCAAAATGATGGACTTGTGCAATATTGATTGGAACCAATACTACACACCGACGAGTTTGCCCAGCTCATCAGCGTTGACTCAAGTCAATTCAGTCAAATTAGTTTATAAGAATCAAAGCATGATTATCAGCACACACTTGGAGTGGACATGTTTTATAATCAATAAACTACAATAATGAATAGTCATCATACATGAACATATCGAGTACCGAAGTGGCGTCGTCATATGAGCATGCTGTCAAAACAATTGGTTCTAAACAAACTCATTCCAGTCAGAGGTTTAGCGGTGAAGAAATCGAGAAGTTAGAAAAATCGAGAAGTTAGGGTGAAAGTTGCCTAGCAACCGTGCCAACAGCCGTCCGAAACTTCGCACGAAACTTCGCAAGTCAGAGTGCGATTTTTCTAACTTCGCACCGTAACTTCGAGATTTTTTGCAATGAGAACACACACAGCAAAAAATCGCGAAGTTATCCACGTGACTTCCGGCGTCTGCTATGCAGTAGCGCGCGATCGAGTAGCCAGCTGATATGTGCGCTCCAGTACTACGTACATTACAGGCTAGGCTACTGTCATATCGGATGCGGAGTGTCGTACTAGTACTGCATGTTTCTACCGTGTATTGTTTATCTATCTATGAACGTCAAAGCAAAACTGTATGGACGGCAGCTGCACTCACTACACTAGATCAATTCGATGATGACCGCACTGCGCTACATACTCTACAACTAAGAGAAACTGATAAATATGGTCTTAAAAAGTTGGTCTGTAGTGAAGAGTCGCGCTGCGTTTTCATCTTGACGCGCTTCACGTTTTAATGCACTACATGTAGCACTAGCACTGGGTAGCTGCTGCTAGTACTAGCCACGGAAAATTAATAAACGTGCCGGTAACCTAACGTTAGATCTAATCGTAGTCACAGATGAACTTTGGACTAACCTTATTTGGGATGAGTCTAACAACTAATCGAGATGTTAGAGTAGCCTAGTCACGGAAGATGTTGAACTGTTAAAGATGTTTACACCACGGGATTGCCCTGCTCCTTCGGGAAAATACTACGTCAGATTGCTGTTTTGTATACGCGTACGTGCATTCGAAGCTTGAAGCTAGCTTGACCGAGCGAATCAATTTTGTGTATGTTTACAACAAACTTCGCGCGAAACGAATTGCATGCCGGGAATGGTCGATCGAGCGTGCTCGATTTTTCTAACTTCGCGTAACTTCGCGTAACTTCTCGATTTTTTGGTGTAATGTGAACACGATTGTAAAATTTTGCGATTTTTGACTTCTCGATTTTTTGTAATGAGAATGGCCCTATTGTCTATCGAGCTAGTGTCGGGCACTCCCAATAACAGTCCCCGCTGTGATCAGCGCTGCTTGCTCTACCCGCATTGTTTACAACCAGTTGTCTTGACATGAATGCTCAAATGGCGTCACACTTCGGTATTCTATAGAATGCTTTCGAGACATTACAAAATATCAAGAAATAATTAGACTTCATATATATACAGCAGGGATATGAAACAACTGTCTTTCTTTGAACCCAAGCGTGGCACCGCCGAAAAAATGTCTTCTCAGCATGTGCTTTTCAGGTGTTTTAATAATAACGAACAGATTGCGTAGCAACGGTTGCTCAGATAGAACAAAAGAAATGTAGAGTCTTATTTCGCTTGTCCACTTCTGTTGGATTGCATCGATACTTTTGTGAGGAAAAGAGATGTCAGCGAACAAAAATTAACAGTTTTATCTCAGTTGCACGCAAATGCACACAAACTCTGTTAATGAAAATAAACAACTCAAGATATAATTTTGATAATGATTGAATCCCATATTTCCGGAAATCTGTGGAAAGTGAAGAAATTTGTTAATTGTGTAAGAATATTATCTTATCTCCGTTTGTGCATCATTCAACAATTATTAAGAAGAAAACCGAGGACAGGATTTTTAGTGGTGTTACTCGTAACTTTGATATTGAAACATGCATGATTAAAATATTGGTAACACTGTAACATTGAGATGGTCACTCACTATATAAATGTATGCTTATGCGAATATTGTAAGCTGATCCATTCAGCATGTGCTGCTGATTAGTATTTGTTTTACCTGAATAATTAAAAAGATATATATTTGTTACCCACAGTTTCACAGTGGTATCAGTAAGACCAATAACCTGATAGTGCTCTCTCTCTCTCTCTCTCTCTATATATATATATGTATATACACTGTATAAACAAAATCGGATGCGGAGAAGAATTTGGGGAGATGAATTTGTGGAAATATTCTTACCCCATATGCTTGCGCAGAACTTTGTGACATGTAATACCTGCATATATGGCAAAAAGGCTCTAAACGTGATATCAAGTTGCAGTATAAAAGTCTCAATTTCACAATGTTCTGCATCATGCCTGCTTACAAAATTGCATGAAACGTTACTTTCAGATATTTTCCTTTCGGACAAGTAACATGAAAAACGAGGCCACCCGCGCCCAAGCTAGTATTTCCATCTCAAAAAGTATCAAATTTCGTATTCGAAATTTTTTAACTAGCAAGAAGCACTTAGTGACAAAATTAAAAGTTCAGCAGCGAAATGCGTATGACCTATTATGAAATCCAGGTGAACGTGACGCAATCGCGCATGCATCATATTGTTGAGAGCAGCTGCTAGTCATGAATATTAAGTGGCGGCATCAAACCTTGTTCAAAGCGATGTATATCCATGTGCTTAAACATCCTTGGTAGAAGATATGGAACAAGCTCAACGGCATATCAGCATGAAAGTTCAAACCAGTCACACATGACCAATTTCCTTGATTGAAACAGGCGTGTCCGAAACGACTCTTAAGGTGGCGGATATCAGGAAAGTAGCAACAACTAATATACATTCCACCAATTTAAACTGAATTGCCAGATACAGGTGAATATCATTGCGTCTTAGGGATAGAGTTATAAATACATTGCGAGAACTGCTTATTCAAAAGCCCTGCATGATGGCATATATGCAACACTTAAATAACACCATTCTAACATCCACCGTATATCGTCGTACAATACAACGTTAAACCAGCGATAAGCTACACATTAAACTTAGCATGTACTCTGAATACATACGGTCATGACTCTGTGTGTACCACGGGTCTGTGTGTACTACGGACACGATCTTTTGTTATGCGGGCAAAATTTCAAAGGCTCCCTTTGAAATGTCCGCATAACAAAAGACCATGCTCATAGTGTATGAACGATTTCGGGCACGATACATTTACAGCTTAGGGTCGCTAAAACATTCATCGTGGAGGGATGCAAACATAAACATAAACACTATGTAGCGGCTAAAATCTCCCGGTTGAGCACCGACGCTATTATGGCCGAGAGGTCTAATACGCCGGCAGTAAGCTCACACTCGTGCGCCTCGCACGGGTTCGAATCTCGTCTGACGCTAATACAGGTTCAAGGATTTTTGCGGTTTGGCACCGTGTGATTGGGATCAGCCTTGTTTCCTCCCCTAAATCGTCAGGGCCTCGGCTAGAGTTCCAGGAGTTTACAAAGAGACATGCTTTGGGCCGATCGTCACATCAGAAGGGCACTAATGGTAGTCGGTAAAAGGTCATTGATTTGGCCCCTAAGTCACGACACCTGAACGCCTGGCAACCATTGCGTAATCTTTTGATTTTTTTTAATTTGTTTCGATTAGTTGGTTTCCTTCTATCTCTATATATTAAGCAAGCCGTAACATTCCCCCACCCCTTGTTTTTGTTTTTCTTTTTGAAATCCACTTTAATTTGTTTTCTATCTTTAACTCTACTAACAATAAGCTTGGATGATGCGAATCAAAATTAAACAAGAGCATTTCACTAATTACAGGCCCAACCCATAAAATTGACTAAAAAGTATACAATTAAAATATAGGCCTTCATCCAGTAGCACATTTAGAAGTATAATGCGCACTCACCCTCATGCTTTGGCTAGAGTTGAAAAAAAAACCCAACCCAACACAAATTCCAATGATTGCAAAAAAATAGTAATTGGAACCCAGATAGCAAAGTATCTGGGGCAGATATGGGAATCATGTGGGTTCACTGGGGCCCATAAAAAACAATAATTACGACAAACTGTTCATCTTTAATTGTACTAACCAATATTTTTTCAAGTAAGTTTCCGTATTACTATATACATGTATAAAAAAGTGAGTGTACTGAGGAATACGATAGGATCAAATAGGATAGGTCAGAATAAGATAAGATAGGATGAGATTAGGATAAATATGATGTGTTCGTATATTGCCTATCCAAGTATGATATATCATCCCTAAATTTTTTTTGCCCATTTGGCCCGTATGGGCCCCAGATGGTGTGTACGGTGCAAAATATGTACCCAGATGGGCAAAATGGGGCCTATGTGGGCCCAGATGCTCCCCATATACGCAGCCCATATGGGGCCCATATCCAGGCGCAAAATGCTGCTTCAGCAAACCTCACAGTTTCAACTTTGGAATGCTGTAACTATGTATCATGAAATGGAATGGAATTCATTTTTATACACGATATAAAACATATACATAGGCAAATTTCCATTACGTTTCAGTTAATTATTGTGCAAGATTTTTTAAACATAAAGCAGTAATTGGATAAAATTTAGAATCTTGGAAATTTTGTTTTTAAAAAAAAATCATATTTTTACCCAAAGATTTGATGAAAAATACCCCAAAGCCATATGAGTTTGGCATAATCTTGTAGAGAATTTGAGTGGCTTTAATATGATACCTTATACATGTATATAGCATCTACCGGTATTAGAAGTCGGTAGAATACAGTAGTAGGCCTACTAGTTTCGTTTACTTGCTGTACATTCCTGAAAGGGAAAAGTTTCCCCCTGTTTTACCCCTCCTCCTAACACTGGTCCTTCTCCCCCTCCCTTCCTTTCCTCATCTAGCTTTTCTCTCACTCCCCTTCGAGCCCCTCTCTCTGGCTTAGTTCGTATTCCGCCCATTGATTTAAGCATAACTATTGGGATATGGATATGTTCTACAGATCATGTGCATAGTAGGGGGGGGGGGGGGTCATCTAAACGCTTTTATTCCCAGAAAAGGGTGGGTAGGAGTTAAAGTTTCATTGATAATGTCTGTATGTAGTAGTCCTCGATGACAATGGTACCAGATTTTACAAGTTTAAGCATATTTGGCGAGTATATAGGGACGTTCAGATCCGCTACACATGCTCATGATGGTTGCGTGTTAAACATACGGCGGACGACCGATATGCGCAAAAATGCTGCTTTAGCAAACATCGAAGTTTCAAATTTGGAATACTATAACTATATATCATGAAATGGAATGGAATTCATTTTTACACACAATATGAAACATGTCCATAGATAAATTTTCGAAACGTTTCAGTCCATAAATGTGAAAGATTCTTGAAATATGAAAAAATACGTAATTGGATAAAATTTTAAATCGTCGAAATTTTGTTTTAAACAAATCACGTTTTTGCCCCAAAATTTGGTAAAAATTACCCTAAAGCCATATGAGCTTGGCATCATCTTGTAGAAAATTTGATTAGCTTTAATATGATACCTTATATGATGAATTTTTTTTTTTTTTCGATTTTTGAATGGCGGCCATTTTTCAGAATGGGCGCCATTGCCTCCCTGGACAAAATTCAAGATGGCTCAATATCCAAATTTGCTCAGATTATTTAAATCTACATGTGTGCCAAATTTGGTGCCTTTAGACAAAAGTAAACAATTATTTAGCTATGCCGCTGGACTAAAAAGCCTGATACGAGGCTATACCGCCAATGTGCTCACAATTGCAGGTACTTAAGTAACTTAAACGCAATCAGGGACCTCTCCCTGCTCCACCATTGCATTGTTCTGGAACAATTATGACCACTTTTTATTCTTATATGAAAATGTTTCTCATAGATATTCACTTGAAAGTTCTAGTTTATATGCTGTTACTTATTCTTAAGTTGGCCCTATTACTCAATCCAATGATGGATAATGGATATTGCATTCTCGCACTGTCTTAGAACTTTATGTACTAGAATTGGTTTAATAATTAATTAATTCTTTCTCAGCATTTACAACGTATGTGTGTATTACTAATAAGTACGTGGCTGAGATTATTTGTTTACAATCAGTATGTACGTGTATGACCTATCTATGACCCCTGCTTTGTATGTATGATTTATTGACGCTCATGCATATTGATTGTTATGCAAATGAGTATCAACCATCCGGTACTAAACGCGGTGCGAGACAGCAATTCCAATTACGTTACAGGAATAGTGCGGGTTGCACTTCGTTCTTATATGCAGCACTTCAATGCATTTCTTTAAAGATAATAATCATGAAATATCTCTTCAAATTATAACGGAAAAAATGGTGGTAGGAACGGTGCATTTTGCTACATATTTTCGTCCCTTATGCGCTGTTGGGTACGGAAGCTTAGAAGTGCCCCCAGAAGACGAGAAAAATTAGGACGTGAAGACGAGAAGATGAGACGAGAAGACGAGAAAAAGAGTCAAGAAGACAAAAAGACAAGATCTTGGATCTCGTCAAGTTGACTTCTGTAGGACGAGAAG
Organism: Arbacia lixula; assembly: GCA_963669155.1. Classification (NCBI taxonomy): domain Eukaryota; kingdom Metazoa; phylum Echinodermata; class Echinoidea; order Arbacioida; family Arbaciidae; genus Arbacia; species Arbacia lixula. The sequence continues at coordinate 15,030,558 of OZ022583.1, forward strand.
ACAAAAAGACAAGATCCTGAGAAGACGAGAAGACGAGAAAAAAGAGTCAAGAAGACAAAAAGACAAGATCTTGGATCTCGTCAAGTCGACTTCTGTAAGACGAAAAGACAGAAAGACAAGATGCTGGATCTCGTCAAGTCGACTTCTGTAAGACAAAGAGACAAAAAGACAAGATCTTGGATCTCATCAAGTCCACTTATGTAGGATGAGAAGACAAGAAGACGAAATCTTGGATCTCGTCAAGTCGACTTCTGTAAGACAAGAAGACAAGAAGACAAGATCTTGGATCTCGTCAAGTCGACTTCTGTAAGACAAGAAGACAAAAAGACAAGATCCTGGATCTCGTCAAGTCGACTTGATGATTGAGCTACTTTTGGCGACCAATAAGACTTCCGGTCCGCGATCATTAAGACTTCCGTCGTCTGCTACGAGTGAGAACAATAGAATTGGTGCTACGGTGTCTTCAAAAAAACAAATGAGAATTTAAAGCGTTAAGTGTAAAATAAAGAGACAAGAAGTGGAATAAAAAAATACATTACGTGGCACTTATAAGAAAAACGAAGCTGGATCATTTAAAGGATCTATTTATGTCTTTACTTGATATATAAAAAACGTAAAAACAATCTTCTTCTTCCGTAGAGATGATGAACAAACCCAACTTGGAAAACGATATAAGCGGCGTATCGGCAATGTCCTAGAGAAAAAGGCGCGTAATCCTTATCAAAATCCAGGGCTTTTACCACTATCATTTGACACTGAAACTAACTAATGATTTATATCGGGTAAAAGCTGAATAATTGCTCTACACTCTTATATAGGTGGCATGTCGGAACACTTTGACTGGATCTTACTGTTCCAATTTGAAATATGGGCTCAAACCGGCGTTTCGGTCAATTTATGCATAGCATTCACAGGATAAACAGAAAATAGTCGTAACTCCTTTAACAATGTTAATTCCTTTTAAACTATCGTATGACACTGAAACTAACTTATGATTTATATCACATAAAAGCTAATTAGTTGATCTACAATCTCAAATAGATGGCATGTCAAAACTTCTTGTCTAGATCTTAATGTTTCGTTTTGAAATCCGGGCTCAAACAGGCATATCTCGCACGGTATTCCCAAGATTTACTGAAAATGGCCATAACTCTTCCAGAAATGTCGGGGCTTTTAAACCTATCTCATGACACTTTAACTAGCTCATGATTTATATGAGGTAAAAGCTGAATAGTTGTTCTTTATCCCCATATAGGTGCCATGTCGGAACTTTTTGATTTAGTCTTACTGTTGCAGTTTGAATATAGGGCTCGAACCGGCATATGACGCACGGTATTCACCAGATTTACAAAAGATGGCCATAACTCTTCCAAAAATATAGGGGCTTCTAAACCTATCGCATGACACTTTAACTAACTAATAAATAGTATGAGGTAAAAGCTACATAGTTGTTTTTTTATCCCCATATAGGTGCCATGTCGGAACTTTTTGATTGGGTCTTTTGGAAGAGGTATGGCCGTTCTAGGTAAATTCTGATGCCGTGCGTAAATTTTCCGAAATGCCGGTTTGAGCTCAGACTTCAAACTGCAACAGTAAGACTGAATCAAAAAGTTCCGACATGGGACCTATATGGGGGTAAAGAGCAATTATTTAGCTTTTACCTCATACTATTTATTAGTTAGTTAAAGTGCCATGCGATAGGTTTAGAAGCCCCTATATTTTTGGAAGAGTTATGGCCATCTTTTGTAAATCTGGTGAATACCGTGCGTCATATGGCGGTTTGAGCCCTATATTCAAACTGCAACAGTAAGACTAAATCAAAAAGTTCCGACATGGCACCTATATGGGGATAAAGAACAACTATTCAGCTTTTACCTCATATAAATCATGAGCTAGTTAAAGTGTCATGAGATAGGTTTAAAAGCCCCGACATTTCTGGAAGAGTTATGGCCATTTTCAGTAAATCTTGGGAATACCGTGCGAGATATGCCTGTTTGAGCCCGGATTTCAAAACGAAACAGTAAGATCTAGACAAAAAGTTTTGACATGCCATCTATTTGAGATTGTGGATCAACTAATTAGCTTTTATGTGATATAAATCATAAGTTAGTTTCAGTGTCATACGATAGTTTAAAAGGAATTAACATTGTTAAAGGAGTTACGACTATTTTCTGTTTATCCTGTGAATGCTGTGCATAAATTGACCGAAACGCCGGTTTGAGCCCATATTTCAAATTGGAACAGTAAGATCCAGTCAAAGTGTTCCAACATGCCACCTATATAAGAGTGTAGAGCAATTATTTAGCTTTTACCCAATATAAATCATTAGTTAGTTTCAGTGTCAAATGATAGTGGTAAAAGCCCTGGATTTTGATAAGGACTACGCGCCTTTTTCTTTAGGACATTGCCGATACGCCGCTTATATCGTTTTCCAAGTTGGGTTTGTTCATCATCTCTACGGAAGAAGAAGATTGTTTTTACGTTTTTTATATATCAAGTAAAGACATAAATAGATCCTTTAAATGATCCAGCTTCGTTTTTCTTATAAGTGCCACGTAATGTATTTTTTTATTCCACTTCTTGTCTCTTTATTTTACACTTAACGCTTTAAATTCTCATTTGATTTTTTGAAGACACCGTAGCACCAATTCTATTGTTCTCACTCGTAGCAGACGACGGAAGTCTTAATGGTCGCGGACCGGAAGTCTTATTGGTCGCCAAAAGTAGCTCAATCATCAAGTCGACTTGACGAGATCCAGGATCTTGTCTTTTTGTCTTCTTGTCTTACAGAAGTCGACTTGACGAGATCCAAGATCTTGTCTTCTTGTCTTCTTGTCTTACAGAAGTCGACTTGACGAGATCCAAGATTTCGTCTTCTTGTCTTCTCATCCGACATAAGTGGACTTGATGAGATCCAAGATCTTGTCTTTTTGTCTCTTCGTCTTACAGAAGTCGACTTGACGAGATCCTAGATCTTGTCTTTTTGTCTTCTTGACTCTTTTTTCTCGTCTTCTCGTCTTCTCAGGATCTTGTCTTTTTGTCTTCTCGTCCTACAGAAGTCGACTTGACGAGATCCAAGATCTTGTCTTTTTGTCTTCTTGACTCTTTTTCTCGTCTTCTCGTCTCGTCTTCTCGTCTTCACGTCCTAAATTTTCTCGTCATCTGGGGGCACTTCTAAGCTTCCGTAGTTGGGGCAAAGGGGGATGATAAAATAATCTAATTGATATTCACGTTTTAATCATTTTTTAAAGAATGGACGATTTGGCAATACAGCTGGTGCATGCACCTTCTTTCCCCATTCTGTCCCGAAGTATGGAAAGGGACAAATTACATTATTTGGAGGAGAGAAGGTACAAATCAAATGCCAGGCATTCAATTTCGTATGTCTTTTATTTCCCTAGGATATAATTTTATTGTAAATTGTATCGTATATTTTATTACTCAGACTGAATGAGCTTATTCGTTGTGTATCGATACACTTAATTTCAATGTTTATGATATTTCTTTTTTTTAAACGTTCTTGTCCTTTTCTGTCCTATTTTACATTGACTGTTAATCATCCCTAAAGTATGCGATATTCTTTCAATATGAAACAATAGAATATATTTTATATATTTCTTAAAAGAATTAATAACAAATTTAATCATTGTAGGCTAACTGATTACATGGTATAAACAATAAGTAAAAATCAACTGAGAATTAGACATCAATAAGCGCGCCATCCACTATCCATGACATACCGTGGTTTATTCGTTTATCCTTCATAATTATACCAGTCTAGTTAAACAAAAATTTACACTACAATTACACCGCGTGATTGAGGATTACGTGTAGTTAGATATACCGTAGTATCTTGCACTTCCGTACGCGCGTCCGCAGATTAGAATTCGTAGTTAAAACATCATGGCACTCTGCTATGATGTTACATTCGAATCCATGAGATTAAAATGAGCATATATGGAATTGGAAAAAGAGATTTCCCGTGTTTACAATAATCAATGTTTGCATACCGGCCTTTCGTTGTAATTATTTTTCCTTGCAGAAAAGGGCTTTTTCTGATTGTCAATTATCACCAAATTGCGAAATACGTAATTGCCATACCAATGACTGCGATGAAGACAAAAATGAGATGTAGATTATTTCGTAGCACTCGCGTGTATTAGCCTCCAGAAACAACGATTAAACGAGCTTGTTACACAGACGTAAATCAATACTTAACATTTTGTTAGTGTTTATTCCAAGGCTTGTTTTATTAGTTGTTAGCGTCGTATTATCTCCCGAGAAAGCTGGATGTGAAATAAATATGATACCAATCGTGATGCATTTAACATATTTACAAACAGAACGGTTTTTACACATGTTCTTGTATTAATGGAACACTCCCTATGCACTTAAATTGGCAACCTTTCACTAAATCTAACACTCTTTGCATTACATTAAATATCAAGGGTGTTATCTTGAGCCCGGGCCTCTGCCTTAACACGCTAAGTCCCATTTCCAGGCAATTGAATTGTTATTAATATGGGGATGCCAGTGCTTGGTACTGAGAGGGTTAACCACTATAGGCTCGGTGGGTTATTAGCCGGCAGATGATCTCTGTGTCCCGAAATGCATTTATTGATAAGTGAAGTAGATGAATAAAGAAATTACTGCATACTTAAGCTGGATCCTAGTTAAGGGTGCGTACATTTCTACAGAACATAAGCACATATTGAATGAGTTGGTATTATTATCAGCAATGCCAACGTTCCCGGCGTAAAAGAAAAATGGAGTCTCTTCGTGTTATATCATTCATATTTCCGTGAATCTAATCAATTGAACATGTTTTGCTTGACACCTGTGAGCAGGGGTTGGGATTGGAGTCAATAAGCCAGGTTGAACACTTTATCATCATTCATGCATGCTGACGTCAGGTAATATGCACATATGTGTTATTGTTATATGCAGTGGAGGCCAGAAGTTTACATACACCCAGGAAATTCAATGAAAAAATGACACTTGCCAAACTTCATAAAATTGACTGTATCTTATAAAATATTTGTGCTATCATGACGAATTTGATATCAAACAAATAAGTATTGTCATGCCCCTTCATCACATTGCTTTCTCATCAGGAGCTGAAAAATATTTAGGTGGCAGTGCCCCCAAACAATCTTCACATTTTAGACAAATTCAAAATAAAAACTTGACAAAAACATTTCATATTTGTGCCAGTTACTTCTCAAAACAAACATTTCAGATTACACTTTGTTCAGTGATTACATATCATGATAGAAAATGTAATATTAATCATAGATTTTACATTTATATATTTCTATGAAATGATGTTTGAAAATATGATAACAAACTATAAAATACATTTGAAAGGAATATTGCTTTGTTTTCTTCAAAAAAATTCCACCTGAAATATAATTCAATCCCAACGGCATTCCAAGCATGTGTTAGAGCTTAATATGTTCTTTCATTTGATACCAAATTCGTTAAGGTAGTACTTATATTTCTGAAGATATAGTAAATTTTGCGATGTTTGTCAAGCGAACAAATTTTCACTGAATTCCATTTGTGTATGTAAACCTTTGGCCTCAACTGTATGTATCATGTGGGAAGCACTCGTTATTCAGAAGGTTCGTTATTCCGAAGGTTCGAATACTCCGAAGGTTTGTTATTCCGAAGGTTCACTATTCCGAAGGTTCGTTATTCCGAAAATAAAATAGGGTTTGTTATTCCGAAGATTCGTTAATCCGAAAACGAAACAAGGTTCATTATTCCGAAGGTTCGTTTGTCCGAAACTGTGAAAAGGTTTGTGTTGTTCCGAAGGATCGTTATTCTGAAGGTTCGGACTAACGAACCTTATTTCATACTCGGATTAACGAACCTTCGGAAAAAAACGAGCATCGAGGTAAAGGCAATTTACGTGTTTCGGAATTACGAACCTCCGGAATAACGAACCTTCGGAATAACGAACCTTCGGAATATCGAACTGTAACCGCGTAACCGCATCATGTTTGTAAATGCAACGCATCCCGGAAGAACAACATTCACGAAGGGGCTACCCTGTTGAAATGATTCCCTGTAATAAATGAATAAAACGAAAATTGTAAGTCATTATTAAAAAGACTTAAATGGTCTGTCCTTCAATCTAAATGTGCGGAAAACTATTTGCCTTAGCACTATTGTCATCACTTATAAGTTAATCATGACATGATGATCATGGAATTGTGTTGATTATTATGATGATAATTGATGGAAAACTGTGTCTACTCTTACATGTTTTCTTCATGGGAATCTATTTTGTAAATATGGGCAGGCAATTGTCCCGCCATCTAAATAAGGAAAGGGAGGTTACACGCGCGAAAGAAAGCTCGTGAACTCAGCTACAATTTACCACAATTTCAGTGTAACATAACAAAACATGAAGCGAGATACCGCTCTATAAACATTGTCATGTCATTTCATTATTGAAAAAAAGATCACCCTCCCATTGACACATGATTGACATAACATGTAAAGACGTGACATTTTGACATTATGCCTTTAATCATAATTCACACCATGATGACGTCATCAAAATGTAACATTATTGGTATGTTAAGATAGACAAATGGGGAAAAAAGTTAATGACGTCATGGATGAATTTTTTTCCATCTAAATGACTATGTGATGACATTTCGATGTACTAAAGGGCTAAATGAGATCTAAAATCACATCTTCATTTCACCTTCTTTCAGAATAAGACATAAAACGTGGGAATCTCTGTGTATCTGAGGAGCTAGGACTGATTACAGATAGTCATGTCTTACACAATATTTGCACATAAAAACGCATAGGCGCACGCGCGGACTTTCAACTTTGACGCACCCGCACGACTTCATTATCGCCTGAATAGGTCTCAAAATGATCTGATATATGTAGTATCAGAAGCATTAATTCAGTGAAGAAACGGAAGTTTGACGTTGTGTTTGTGATAAGCACGCAAAAACGCGCGAATGCGCGCGGGCGCGTCGAATGTTTTTTTCGAAAAGAAAGGAATTCTAATGTAATTAAAAGGTGATCTGTCGATTGCGACAGACCCACCTCAAAAGAAAGAACAAAAAAAAAGGAAAAGGTTACACGATGGTTGCCAGACATTCAGGTGTCGCGACTTCGGGCCATATCACCACACTTAGCTAATGCTAATGACCCTTACCGAGTACCGATTAGTGCCCTTCTGGTATGGCGACCGATCGTTAAAAATGGTTTAAAATGACACACAATCCATGCTGCGTATTCGTGGAGCTTTTCTTACATTACCGATCGTTTAAATATGATTTTACAGTGCAATATCTCTGTTGTAATTTATATTGTGCTACTCCTGTTTTCGTTGTTTATCATTACAATTTCCTGAATATCTGTAGCATGATTATGTGCACTTTATTTGTATATGTGCAGAGTATGTATGTACATCTGTACATCGTGCTAATTAATCAACTGTTTCAACGTGTTTGTCCCCTCATCTCTCTCTCCTTCTCTCTCTCTCTCTCTCTCTCTCTCTCTGTCTTTCTCTCTCTCTCTCTCTCTCTCTCTCTCGTTTCTTTCTCGCTATGTTTCCTTGTAGATGTTTCTCTCTCCTTCTCTCTCTCTCTCTATCTCTCTGTCTTTCTCTCTCTCTCGTTTCTTTCTCGCTAAGTTTCCTTGTAGATGTTTCTCTCTCCTTCTCTCTCTCTCTATCTCTCTCTCTCTCTCTCTCTCTCCCTCTCTCTCTCTCTCTCTCTCTCTCTGTCCGTCTGTCTGCCTCTCTATCTTTGTATGTGTATATCTATCTCACTCTCTGTCTCTTTGTTTGTTTGTTTGTATCTCTCTCTTCCTTTCTCTCTTTCCCTTTTCCCTCCGTGTTCTTTCTTCCTTCTTCCCCTTTCATTCCCCGCTACTCCTGGTAGAAAGAAAAACATTCTAAAAAATAAGGCGCGCTATAAATAAAGAATTTTAAAAATGCACTTTTTCCGAGGAATTTGATCTTTATCAAGCGATCTAAGCTACTTATCATGTCGTCTAGGTTCAGGCAACGACGGAAGTCTTAGACATCTAAACACTTATGATTCTGATGGGCAACAAAAAAGTTTCAAAAGTTGCGGATTATTTTCGGAAATTTTGTATTTTTGCAGGCCTGCAACCATGCTCCCTCCCAGATAATCGTCCCCTAAGTTTCCCCCTAGTTTCCATTCATGAAAAAAACGGCAGAGAATGGAGGAGGGGGAGAGAAGAAATGCCTAGAAAGTACTTTTGGTGGGTTGATAGCTAAGAGAAGGGGGATATTTTTTTGTTGTCTGTGTATGTGTATGTAAGAGAGAGAGAGAGAATGAGGGTGAGTGAGGGCGAGTGAGGGGTGTGGGAGCATGTGTGTGGTGGGCTGGCTGGTTCCTCCATGATCCGCGAAAAGGAGGACTATTCATCGATGCCCCGCGGCCGTAGCTCGCCCGGCCGACTCGAGCATCAAAGCACCCCGCCACAATGGGCAGCCTAATCCAGCCATTGCGTCGTGCCCTACTTCGCCCTAACAGTTTTCACAACTGTTCCAAAAGAAGTCGAGATCAACAGGCAGTTTTTGGTTTTGGCGAGCGAACACAAAAAAAGCGACGAATCGGGCATAAATCGACCGAGCGTTTACCTTTTTTCAAGCGATAAATTCCTTTTCATTCCATTCCATCTCTCTTTCTCTCTCCCTCTTCCCTCTCTCTCTCTCTCTCTCTCTCTCTCTCCCTCTCCCTCTCTCACTTCTCCTTCTCTCTCTGTCTTTTTATATCTCCCTTTCTACCTCTCTCTTTCTCCTTCTCTCTGTCTATATTCAAAGTTACAGTCGCATGAGCCCCGTCTCCTTTTCAAGCCCAGCTCAACTCGGAGGTAACCGAGCTCTGACGGAGAATGGCCCGGTTCTATCGGCGCACTAGCTATTGTTACCGAACCCCCATTCAAGTCGAGATTTTAGGGTCCAAAAAGCCGAGTTTTGACATGACCGCCGCGGGCACTCACCCGGGTATGATCGATGATGATGGGGGCCCTCTCTCGGCCTCTCACCCCCCCCCCCCCCCTTTCCTCCCCTCACCCTCCTTCCTTCCCAGACTTCTTATTTCAGACTCAATAAGTCAAACCCCCGTTTTCCGTAGCCCATCAGACAGAGAGGGTCGAATAGGGTGATACATACTTTTAAGTATACCAACCTTTATGTTATCATCATCGTGATCATTATCATTATAATCATGCAGATAGTGATGGCGTCATTGATAGTAAGGATGGCACTTTCCATCTAAATTCCAATAAAAATCAAATGAGGAGAGCATTATAAGACGACACATGGCGCGCATGTTAGTGAAGCTGGCATGCATCGATGTGCACTATGTATCTCTGTATGTCTATAATTGTTTTCTTGATTATAACTGCATTATGTGATATATGAACCCTGGATCATTATGAAAGAAGGAGTAGATGCAGGTCACGACCCTTGCTCCTCCACTTACCCCCCCCCCCCCCCTCCCTCTCTCTCTCTCTCTCTCTCTCTCTCTCTCTCTCCTCCCTCTCTCTCTCTCTCTCTCTCTCTTTCTCTCTCTCCCCCCCTCTCTCTCTCTCTCTCTCTCTTTCTCTCTCTCTCTCCCCCTCTCTCTCTCTCTCTCTCTCTCTCTCTCTCTCTCTCCCTCTCCCTCTTTCTCTCCATCTGCCTACATCGGTTTTAATGAGCATGAGCATACTCATCTTCTTTTCCCGTGCAGTTGAGTCATGAAGCACTAGCGATGTCAATACGAGCCACAGCATACACATGCACATACACTCCCAAACATGACATACGAACACCTGCGTACCTGCATACACGACAACACACACACAGACACCAACACGGCTTACCTAAACATCGATGTTCCCACATCTTTGCCTAATGTTGTTTCAGATATGTATGCTATTGCCTTGTGCATCTCTTATCTTATATATCTTATCTTATATATTATATCTTAGTTTATATATACACTAACAAATTATTCAATTTCATATTTTTTTATATGAATACTTATTTCGTAAATAAATGTTAACACCTTAGATTCCATCGGCTTTCTGGTGATACCTTCAATTCATTGCTCATGAAAAAAAAAAATTATTTTGTTTGTTTAATGAACAAAAAATAGGTTTGAATTCCAAACTATCATTATTATGTTTTATGTAAGATACTGATTAAGTAATATCATTGTAATTATGCACGCATTAACTTGTCGCTATCAATATGGGTTTGGCAAAAGCATAGGAACTCAAATTCTTCAGGAAAAGAAAAATTGAAATTGGTTATGGTCGTTCTTGGTTTTCTTGATTTCCTTCTTCTTCTTCTTCTTCTCCACCTCCAGTACTCTGGTCTCCCTTTTCTCACTTTAGTTCATTTTATGTGTACATTCAGCTCTATGCAAACCCTTAAGAACATACCAAACTAAATCTCATCAAGGTAATCTAAGTTTTACTACCATTACTGTATTATAACATAACCAGCGAGTATGATTGCGAACTCTGTAAGAAATACTTTTGTACGAAATCAAACAATCATTATGTTAGATATCCTTGATTGACTTGATCTTGTTGATGATAAGAATATGCAAGAAAGGTATGATGAAGTATATTTCGTTAGCAAAGTTTATATCGGAATGAAAAAGTGCATGATGTTACTTTTAACCATCTCTGTACCAAGCCATAACAATGGTAATGAGTTAGTACACACTTTGAGCTCTGCGACTAATTCCTGCTTGACTGAAGTTGCGATCCAGACTGCCCGACGTGCCCCTTTTGTTGTCATTGCACCATTCTGAGTCCGGTGACGGCCGTTTGAAAATGATAAATCGGTTCTCATTGAGCCTCAATGTTACCTTTTTATTCTCCTCTATAACCAACTTCCAGCTCAGAAGTACAAGTGGTTCTCTTGTCTTTTACCTTCCTCAGTACCCCCCCCCCTTCCTTGTCTCTCTTTGAGATGAAAAGGATGCTTTATCGGTTTGACAACCGCGCGCTTCCTATCCATACCGGCATCCTCGTCCCACAATGCAACGCGGCCGGCTTTTGTCTCGCCGTTCCATTTTTTCTAACTATTTACAGAAAGCAATTCAATGCGAATAAACGTACAAATAGGGATACACGACCGATACAAGGCCACCCATAACAAAGATGCAAAATAATGATAAAGAAAAACAGGGTCCACAAGCTCTGTTCTCTTTCAAATAGCCCCAAGGAATTAGCAAAATAAGGAGATTAACTATTTTAAATGAAAAGGGAAAACCGTTTGCATTTTCATCTACGGGAGCAATTATTTCTGTATAGAGATTGCTGTGTGTTAATCGCTTACGGGCGCGCCTCTGTGTTTGTACATGTCAAGAGTTAGATAGCGGTGAGATGGAAAGAAGATATGAAAAAAGTATGGAGGTGGACTGCACTACTCAGTGAGAAAACGAAGATGATGGATGATAGTTATAGAATGAGGAGACAGTTTGTGAATCAAATGGAAATAATCAATATCTAAAGGGTCCTGTTATTTCGCTGCCCCGATTTTCTATCTGTTCATTGTCCTTTCCCTATATGCGTTTAAGGCTAGGATGCAGGGCTTGAATGTAAATAGAAGGGGAAGTGGATTGTTGCAATAAGTCAAAGGGGGAGACAATAGGAGGCGAAAAGCCCCAAAGTGCACTGCCTGCCTGGCCCGTCTTGTCCGGGGTGAAACTAAAGTCAACGGCTGAGGATCACGCTGACAGACGACAAGAAAATTACATCTTTATTGCGAGACTGTTGATTAGAATTACTTTGAGAACATAGTTATGGGGGCGATGATGGTAATAATGTTGAGGATGATGATAATGATAATGATGATGGTGGTGGTGGTGGTGGTGGTGGTAGTAAGGGTGGTGATGGTGGTGATGGTGAAGGTGATGACGAAGATGAGGAAGAGGAAAAAGAGGATGATATTGCTGATGAGTGTGAAAATTGTGATAATTACTTTATAAAAAAAGAACAGGATGACGGTGATGCGCATCATGTACTGAGGATAAAAATGAAAAATGATGATGATGATGATGATGATGATGATGATGATGATGATGATGATGATGATGATGATGATGATGGTGATGATTATGATGATGATGATGATGATGGTGATGATGATGATGACGAGGATAACAATGGGGTTCAATTTCTTCAGTTTGTTACAAGTATAACATATTGATAGAACATATCATTTAAGAACAAACCATTTACCCATTGTTTTCCTACCTGTCTATTAACGAGCCATTTCTCTCTTACACACAATGAACTTCATTTTCCTGAAAGGGGGCACCAGTTGCATTTGCATACACAGTGTTTCTTGCTATGGTAAACAGGTCTTCTAGCAACTCTTAGAGTTATCTAATTTTGAAATGCTAATTGTGTGTAGTAACTTCCCTGTTTAACTGTTAATGCGCCATGTGTTAATGTTGTCACCAGCATTATACACAATTTACATGGAAGAGCATTTTGTCTGAAACATGGATAGTTCAGTGATTGGTTACATTTGATCATCGAAATGGTGGCCCTCATCCATATTGAGCCCCCTCCACGATATTCTGTATCATGACGATTACAGCTTGACATGTAATGACGGGGGGGGGGGGGGGGGGCTGGGGTCTGAAACTGGTGGGACGACCCCCCCCCCCACACACACACACACATACATATATATATATATACATACACACACCCGTTGCCCCCTATGAATATCGGTAATCCGTGATGTAGCCACAACGTAGGGGCGTAATGATATTTTGCCTTTTCCGCCATCCCTTTCCTTCTTTTCTCAAGAAGCCAAAACAGCCAAAACTATTTTCGAGACATGGGAAAAGGCTGGCGTCTGTCTGGTCCTACACGCCTGTGTGGCTAGCAAACAAACCTCGACTCTCTACACACGACCAATGTGTCAAATGCCACTGGCTTAACACTATACACATCGCCGTGTCATTGCTCTACATACCTTTATTTTCCTAGCCTTCTTTTCCCCTTTTCAAACCCCCACCTTTTGTTTTCCCCTCCATTCAGTCACAGAATTTTCAGTTTCTATTCCACATCATGCGGGGATTACTTTTCTAGGGGACCCCTTGTCATGCTTGTTTTCTTTTTTGGCTAGTCCCATTCTTGGTTTGCTTTATCAAACCACCCCATTCAAGCCAAACAAGGCGTAGGTTCTATCGCCCGCATAATCAGCGCCAAAATATCATATCTTCCGCTTGAGCGACACCACAGAATCGCGCGAGTTTCACCGCATTTTTGTTATGTGTTGGGGGGTAGTGTGTATGGGAGAGCGGGGGCTTTTGTCGCTACACTTTTCCAAGGATGTTCGGAGCGGGCACCGCTGGCGGATGTAACAGTTCAAAACCCGTAGGTCTGTTTGTGCGTAGGGGTCGTGCACATCACGCCGCGCACTTTTCTCTTCCTCTCTTTTCTCCTTTTTTTTTTTCCTTGTTAAAGGAAAGAGAGAGGGTCGGAGAGGGAGAGAGAAAGAGCGAGAGAGAGAGAGAGAGAGAGAGAGAGAGAGAGAGAGAGAGAGAGAGAGAGCGTAAAAAAAATATCCCCTCCCATCTACAAGAAAAAGAATCAAACCCAAGAATCATAATATTTTCCTATAAACCTCTACGGGCGTTGTGAGTTGAGAACGAAGCATTTACAAGCCGCTCTAATCTTTCGCCCAAATCGCTACACCAAATCTGTCAAGCCCCTACCTCTCCTAATTGTTGGGGTTAGAAAGGAACACATGCTCATAAAATTCATAGAGAACAAATTTTTCCTTCGATAAACATCTCCCGAGTTTTGAATCATAATCCGCTAGAGTATATAGGGAGTAAAAAAGGGTTCTACAAATGATTCTAGTGGCATCGGACAGCTGTCTATACTAACCTAACACACCATCTGAGGGCTGGAATGGTCTTTGTACCGCTCGGTCGCTGCTAATGTTGATAAAAGCACAATTTGAAAGCAAACTATTACCTTTTTGCTGTTCTAGATACTGACTGAATTTCCGGTCTCAAACGTGTCTTTTTTGTTGTGAGCAACACGATAGTCAGCAATCTGCCGTCGCCCCCTCCTTGTTCCTTGCTCACATCACCCCCCCCCCCTTCCACTTCATACACACATACACTACACATAAACTTATACACACATATACATACATATAAACACACACACACACACACACAAACACACACGCACAAACACACACACATATACAGTACATACACGTGTTAACAGTTGAACAGCGTGGATAAATGGTGGAGGAGCTTAATTTTAATTTTAGTATTCAACATTCCCTTCACTCATCATGTTTACACTTATACCTCTAACAGTGTAAGCTGAAGTGTTATTATCAGTGCCAATTTTAACAATGTATGTCCACATACACTAGCACACATACTTTTTTTTCCATATTCTTTATTTGATTTCATTCACATAATGAAATAAACAATTTCACTTTATAACAGAATTACAAAGCCATAAACGTAATATTTCTATTGATTCAATAAACACAATTAAGTATGATATACCACTTGTATATAAACACAATATATATGTGCCATATTCTCCCTGAATATGCAACTTATAAATTATATTCCTATTAAATAGAATAATAATCATAATACTAATAGATATGTATAATAGTAATGATAATAAAGCAATTCCATAATACATAAGAATGAAATATTTTCTGATACCCCCCCCCGCCCGAACATATAAATCCACCTCCACACAAAACATGTAAGTCCACCCCATCCCCCTACACACACACACATACACACTCACATACATACTCACACACAAAAAAAAACACACACACACACACACTCACACACACCACTCTAACCTTATGTGCTATTTCTTAAAAGGTAACATTCTCCCATTTTAACAGATGTAATCCTAACTTGTTTCTTTTTAAAGCAATTTCTTTTTCTTCATTGCGATATTCCGTTATCTTTTTAAATATTACCTCATGAGATGGAATTACACCCTCCGATCTAGATCGAAAAATAATGTATTTTAAGATAAAAATGACTGTATTGCAACGTTTTATATTAAGATCTTTTCCCTTGATACCTACATGAATATCTATCCACTCTGCATTTTCAAAAACTATCGCTTCCAATCTTTCTATAACTTTTTGCCATAAAGGTTTGATATACACACAATCCCAGAATACATGTTGATACGTTTCTACCTTAATGCCACAAAAGGAACACTGATTATTATCAACAAACCCGAACATAAAAAGGTTTTCTTTTGTATAGATAGCTCCATGCAGTAATTTATACTGAAATTCCCTGACTTTTGTTAGAAGTGTTGTACTTCGTGGTCTTAGAAAAATATCTGTAATCTCTTTCTTTGAAAATGTGAAATCATGAAGATTATCTTTAATTCGTAAAGTGTATAATTCTTGTAATTTTGTAACAAATACTTCATACAGCTTTCTGGATGGGAGATCTTTGAGTAACGTTGTATTTTCAAAAATCTTCAATGAAATACTATATTCCTGTACATCAACTGAGTACACATTGAACACGCATACAAACACACACGCAAACATACATAATTAATTGACACATTACTGCATGCTATCACATTGTTGTCACTGCATGGTAAATCAGTTTCATAAGGCCATTTGTTTTCTCTCTGCTATTCCACTTTACGTCCTTCAAATGATTTTGAGAATATCAGAGCCTAAAATAAAAATAAAAATCAACGTTTTTCTCATATTTTCCATATTGCTTACCATGTAGTCCCGTTCAAAAGGACAGCGTTCATCTTGTACATATTTTGTAAAAGAAAAAAAAAACATCTGTAAACAGGAATAAAATTTCCGCTGATGGCTTATGTTTAACTCAGCTTTACCCCCTTAAAAATGTATGTATATATAACCAGAGAATGATATTTTATGAAATCTGGCCTCTTCACAAGGACTTAACAGACGTTAGACACGCTAACTCGGTATTACCACGGAGTACCCCCTACAGTACGTTGACTCGACCAAACTACCCGGCGGTCTGGGCTACCCGCTAGGTATCTCCACCCCGGGGCTAGCCGCCTGGCTATCAAAGCCGCCCCGATGTCACCTCCTATCACCCTCCAAACCCTTCGTGAGATATATACTGCGTACTTGAACTTCGCAGTCTTGTTTTTTCGATTGAGGCTTCTTACCAATAAAGGCGTTTAGGCACGCAGTTGCCTCTATACTAAATTGTAGTGGTATGTGTTTATTGATGGTGGGGTTGAGGTATGGGGTTTGTTATTGGGAACTGAAGAAGGTGTTAGAAGCATGATCAGGTCAAAGCAGAAACCACAAGAAGTTTTTTTTTTCTTTCTCTCTTTCTCTGTCTTTATATCAACCTCTCTCCGTGGTGTCTAATTCATCAATCACTACTTTACAGAGACGTCAGCCCCCATACCCCCAACCCGTCTGCCCCTTTCTCTCTCTCTCCCTGCATTTTTCTACCCCCCCCCCCCTCTACCCCCCCCCCTTTCCTCATCTCTCTCTCTCTCTCTCTCTCTCTCTCTCTCTCTCTCTCTCTCCATCTCTCCTCCCGTTTCACTTTCCATTCATCTCTTTACTTCGACCTCTTCCCCAACCATTTCTCTCTCCCTCTCTCTCTCCCTCTTTCCCTCTCTCCCTCTCCCTCCCTCTCTCTCTTTCTCTCTCTCTCTCTCTCTCTCTCTCTCTCTCTCTCTGCCCCCCTCTATATATCTGTCCCTCTTTCTTACTCTCTGTCTGCCACCCCCCTCTCTCTCTCTCTCTCTCTCTCTCTATCTCTTTCTCGCATCAACACCACATATGTAATTTCTCCCCTCTCCCAAACACTTCCGTGGCTATTATATCGATCAAACTTCAACTTGGGATGAACCTGGTGGCTCGCTCACGAATATCAGATTATTTTTCTCTAAATGTCCCCTTCTAAATACCCCTTCTTACAAACAAAAGATGAGAAAAAAAATGAAATATCCTGTGATCGAATTCTGGATTTTGCTGCGATGTAAGAGGCATCAAGACTCGAGGTATCACTTCCACATAGATTTGCTGTTTGTCGTAGAGATGTCACAACCGATCACATGGATCGTCTTGAGCGAAACCATGGAAACGGAAATGCCAGCCCTGTTCATACTATTACAGTGAAGTTCAGTTAATTCGGGACTAGGTCAGTGTGTGATATATTCATCCATTGCTCCGATGTTGTTTCCAACCGCGTCCGCGTCGAAGTGGCCTCGTTAATGATAATTAACCTGAGCTTAGCTTTGTTAATCCCATTTTTTTGTGATTCCATGTCATGTTTTACCAAGCTATAGAATGGGGTTCCTACCGTGGCAGACGTAAATATGGACATTCACTTCCTCTAGTTTACATATACTTCGTTTGTATCGCTTAAGTCTCTTATTACGTCGGCACGAAGATGTGTAATAAAGCAATGGGTGTATTAAGGCCTGGTAATGTAAGAGTTAACTCTCTCATTACAATTGCCACGAAGATGCATAGTGAGCCAACAGTGTTTTTAAAGCCTGGTAATGTAAGGGTTTACTCTCTCATTACCATTGTCACGAACATGTGTAGTAAGCCAATGGTGTTTTCAAAGCCGGGTAATGTAAGGGCTAAATTTGGTGTAGAGTAGCATAGTACTAGTAATGTTGTGGAATGTGGAGGTGCATTGAAAGCACACGGCACATAATACCACATATTATTCGCATGTTGTGTCAAATCTTACAACAATTTTCCTGAAAATCAGTACATACATAAGTTCTGCAACTTTTTATTTATCAATTCATTCATCTATTCCCTTTTTTTTTACCAGGGTAGTCCCGTCAGCGAGCAAAGCACGGTTCTCCCTGAGAGCCGTGGGTAAATCAAACAACAAACATAACATCATAACATAGACAATCATGACAATTTCATAACAGTTTAAAGATTTAGCTTTCACCTAAATTTCTGTATCAAAAGTATAATCGAGAAAAATTGACAAAAGGATTAATAGAAACATTCACATGAATTTTATCATTGACTGTGTAATCTATGTGACATAATTGTTATTTGCTTTGACATTTGACTTAATTTACCTGGAGTGATATCAAAATAAAAAAAGTACATATCATTCAATTCATTTAATCTCTATCTTGATTACAAGTTCAGTCTAAGCTGCTCTTGTGTGTTTTATCAATATATAACATTCACATTGTTGAAATGATTCAAGAAGGCCCTTTCACTTAAATCATATGAAAACGTTTTAAGGTATTACAGAACTAACGATTCGCATAATGAAATACGTGTCGCGACATACATCGGTAACTGTATACGTGCATAATACATTGTCATGGAATTGGCAATATCACGAACTTGAAATGTTGATAGAGTCGTTTATATTGATGTACGACTGAACATTAATGAGCAGCTGCGCGTGTTTTCAGTGTGGGAAGTTCCGGTCTGTAGACGGGGGTTAATGTTTTTAGTGTGAAAGGGGCCAATCTTCAACCTCAAGGCAATGACCGCAACCTTCACAGGCACAAAAAGGCACCTGTACTTGTCGCTACAAAGATCACGTGGTTTTAACAGCCAATCGCGTTCGCCACCCCCCCCCTCTCTCTCTCTCTCTCTCTCTCTCTCTCTCTCTCTCTCTCTCTCTCTCTCTCTCTCTCTCTCTCTCTTTCTCTCACTTTCTTTCTCTGTCTCTGTCTCTTTCCTCTTTCTGCCCACTGCCATTCTCGTTTGTGACGATTCTTTTTTCATGTTCACACGTTTCATTATTTGGGCTCTTCCCCTCTCCCAACATTCCCTTTCTTTCCTTCTCTCTCTCTCTCTCTCTCTCTCTCTCTCTCTCTCTCTCTCTCTCTCTCTATCTATCTCTCTCTTTCACTCTTTCGTTCTTCCGTTGCCACTATTTCTCTTTCTCTCTCTTTTTTTCTGTTTCTGTCCTTCCTGATATCCATATCAACAAAGGTTCGTACATTTAAAGGATGAACAGATTTGTTTAATAGACAACAATCGTCTGGCTTCAATAAAGTCAAGAATAGACAACAAGTCCCAGGAGGATCAGAGTAGAAAATGCCAGATTTACCGTAGAATAACAAACATTCCATACAAAAAAAGGAGTTTTACAGGACTTTCCAAGCGTTCAATCTAGGTTACATTCGTGCTGCATAGAAAGGCTTGTCTTTAAATAGCCTCAGGCGCATGGGGCGTGAAGCTACCGCATTGTGGCGTTGTTTCTATTTCAAGTCGATCCAAGCACGAGAAAATCCGATTAAAAGAAGAACACACAGGTTATTTCATTTTACTCATGTGTTGGACTTGTGTGATATGCAGAACGTGCTAGGAGACGATCCGTGTAATAACTGTGAAAGCATGTCTTTCCAACATCTGGTGAATTTCGTCGATCTTTAAGAAGACGAACATGTTGTTGCTATATCGGACAATCTGTAGGCTCGCTTGAAGATCGTCATTTTGGTATCGTTTCAAATCAATCGTAGATAATACTTTGAAAGATCTACAATGAACAGGTAGAAAGAAAGATAGACATATAGATATATAGATATATAGTATCAAATAGTATCAATAGATAGAGAGATAAAAATATTAATATATTAGATAGATAGATAGATAGATAGATATAGATAGATAGATACATACATACATACATACATACATGTACATACATACATACATACATACATAGATAAATAGATAATAAACAACAGATAGGTAGATCAAGTAGATAGATAGATAGATAGAAGTATCATCTGTATTGTGTCTTTATTGTCGTGTTTTTCTTCTAAGTGCTTCATACAACTTTTCGACGACTTCATCCATGCTGAGCTCAGACACGTGACCGTGACGTCAGAGCCGGTCGTGAAATACCCCCTCGGGCCAGCCGATAATCCCCTCAGAGCCGCAACAGTCACTCCTATTTCCTCTCAGCAATCGCGCGAACTTCAACAAAACTTCTAAAAAGTTCAACAGTTCCTAAAGCCACAAGATCAAATGCAATACTCTCCTGAACGGGCCAACCTCGGAACGAACAAAGACATTCACCCCCTGCCCCACCCCCGCCCACATCCACTCATCTCTCCCTCTATTTCTTTCTCCGCAGAGACTTTAGAACCAATGACAAACAATTAGTACACTTATTTCTTTTATAGAATCAAATCCGTTTCTATGTAGAGTTTATGAAGCGATGTCGAGGCGTGGAGTTTAGAGGCAGGGCTTGACGCCGCGCCAGCCCCGATCTGAAATCCCGCAAAACCGCTCCTAAATCCTTTTCACGTGCAATTAAGCAAAATTGAAAACTACATACCCGATTTAAATTGGCCCAAATTGCACGATGAGAAGGCGGTAATGAGTTCCTTTGTCGCCATGTCAAACACTTTTGTCCACTATTAGATTTATGTCTTTACAAATTGAATCAAAAGTATGAATCAGAAATATGTTTGAAACTATTAGAAAGAGAACGGGTAATATCAACAGCCAATATTTCTCGACCGTTAACCGAATCTGGGCTCACGTCTGATCATTCAAGTACGTAATCCTCACCAATGGGCCCATATTCATTTATATTAGACGGGAAAAGTGCAACCAAAATATGATGGCTGTCATAAAATCAATGTACTATTTTATGAGTAAGATTGCACGCAGTCCTGCAGACAATATGAAAAATAGAAGGGTGGAGCGGGGTGGGATGTTTTATAATCTTTGGTCCTCCTGAGGCAACTATGTTCAATCTCTGCAAGATGAGGATTCATATCATTGTCTCACAAGATACAAGCAGAAAAAAACATTTTCACAAATGCATCGCTTCTTAGTTGATTGTCATTACTTCAGCGGCATAGCTCGATATATCAACCTAATTGTTCATTTTTGTCTAAAAGCACCAAATTTGGCAAGCAGGTAGAATGGTATATTTAACGTAAGTTTGGATATTTAGCCTTTTCGAATTTTGCATAAGAGAGCCATGGCGGCCATTTAAAAAAAATACAACCGTACAGTATTTTTGATTGGCTAATGTGACTTACACCGTGACGATGCCGACATCCACTTCTTTCTGATACTAATAGGCTAATATTATTGTGTCCCCAACCCACAATAAATATAGGGGACACCGTGACGGTGCTGATATATCTTTTTTTGTAAATCGAATGCTCATTTAGTATAATAACCCTTTAATAACAAATATCATGCATCGAAGTATCATTACATAAATAGTACAATGTTCATCAGACAAAGGTACATGTGCAACAAGTATTTTTATATCTCTCTTTTGTAAGCGTTTATCGTAAGCTGCGTCAATCGAAATCATATTATTGAATTCATGAAGAGGATATATGAGACACTTTCGTGGATGATTTGATCATTATGTTATTTAAAGAGAACGTAAATAAAAAAGCATCTGATGACAATTTGACAATGATGTAAACCATAACGTTATGTATTTATTAGTGTTCCAATAACACACATTAATTCAGACTAATTCTGTTATTCTAGTACAAGTACATATTTGATAAACAAAAAAAAAACAGTTAGAATTACTTCAACACCGGCAAATCAAATAAAAGAGACACATGCAAGAAACATATTGAAAGTTTGACCGAAATTGGTCAAAGGAAAAGAAAGTTATTTGATTTCAAAGTTTTGATATTGTGACGTCAGGTGCGAGGTGCTTTCCCATATGTTGTGTACTACTTTTTCCATAAATTGCCTTTTTTATGTTTTTTGGTGAAGGAATACAGAGCGATACTTGTGTGAAAGTATATTTCTCTTTATATATCAAATGCACAGGTGAAAGGGTATATATCCTTTTGAGCAAATTGACATTTTCCAAAAAAAATTTACACAACATATGGGAGAGCACCTCACACGTGACGTCACAAATGAAAACTATAAAATCAAATAACTTTCTTTTACTTTGACCGATTTTCGTCAAACCTTCACTGATATGTTTCTTTCACATGTCTCCTTTTATTGAAACCAAAATAATTTCAGGGTGAACTAGGCTATCCCTTTACGATCTCAAGGTCCGATCTTCAAGACCAGCCATGTCACTCGAGTCCGTCAGTGTGACACTTAATCGAAATTGCTGCTCTCCACCCAGGAGCATAATTGGGTACCTGATACGAGGGGGGACAGTATTATGTAAGTGATCTTGACTCAGCGCCGATATCGTGCAGGGATTACTCCCCAGAGAGTGGAGATGGTACACGTGTGCGTAATTTTGCATCCAGGCTTAGATTCTAACATCCCTACAAATTCATTTGCGGACTGCGATAGGCCACACGTCATATACCATATTAAAACAGTATTTGAAGAAAAAAAAATGTCCATTTATTTCAAATGTCATTTTATTTTTACAAATCAAAAGAAGTTGTGTGCACTTTAATAATCGATTACACCATCACGTGTATATTATCTCTTCCAAACAAAAGACATGTCACTTCATAGCTACACTCAAGTTTTAAAAGTTCATTGACGCCTTGTGCGCCTGGCCACATGCTTCTCCATCTCATGTGTTTGTATGGAACATAATTGATTGATTGTGAGTTGGGGTTTTTTGCATCCAGGGCCATGTTACATATCAATTATTGTAACTTACCATCAATGGTAACTACCATGGCAACAGGTGCAATGATGGGAGCTCATTGGCTGTTGACATGGAAGTTACCACTGATGATAACTAACAATAACTGAACAACATATATGCAACATGGCCCAGGCCACTGTGTATGTAAGGAACACATCCAGGCACAGTTTATCGGGAAAGCGTGCGTGGGAGTGTGTGTACACGTACAGTCATGGTTAGGAATGTATCTCTTTTCTTTGGTAAAGCTCAGTTAATCGTTCACGAAGCGGAGGCATTGTCAGCCTGGTCAGAGTTTATAAAGTTCATGGAAGTGCAAATTGCGGAGCGACAAGCACGACAAGGGGGACTTAACAACAAAGGTTGATTCTGCGCTTCGCTATTTATTCTCTCCCTTCTGCTTTTTCTTCTTTTTTTCTTTCTTTCCCTCTCTCTATCTCTCTTTCTCTCTCTCTCCCTCCTTTTTCCTCTCTCTACCCCCCTATCTCCCCCTCTCTGTCCCTTTCCCATTATCTATCTCACTGCCTGTCTTTATATATGTGTGTGTGTGTGTGTGTGTGTGTGTCTCTCCCTCTCTCTCTCTCTCTCTCTCTCTCTCTCTCTCTCTTTCTTTATCTGTATCTCTCTCACTGCCTTTCTCTTCCTCTCTTCCTCTCATTTCCTTTCCTTTCTTCTTTCCCCCTTTTCCCTCTCGCCCTTTTCTCCCTTTTCTATCTACCAATCTATCTTTCTGATCATTTCATGTATTCATGAATGTTTCATATATTATGTTTAATTTACTCACGTATCTTTCACGCTCGTTCATTCTTTATTGATACATCCGCATCTTTCTTTTTCTATCCTTCAGTTTTCGTCAGTAGATGTCTTAAGCCCGACCCCCACACTTCCCCCGCCCTACGCATCCCTCTTCCTCATGTTCAAGGTAGGTGGGTAGGAAACGGTTGTTTGGTGAACTAATTTTCGACATGATATGCGTCAATAAGGGGCTTATTGGGATCTCAAAGACCTCTAATGACTCAGAACCAACGGTTCATTTGCTCTCAAAAATAAAACGTAGTGTTGATTCTGATGGGTTATAGTGAGAAAAAAAGGTACCCCTAGCGTATCTTTCAGGCCTTAATATATTTTGTTCTTAACGTTGACATTTACAAGGAGAGTAAAATCGGGTCTGGTATTCACAAGACTATTCATTATAGTGTTCTCTATGACCGACGAGCTGAATGAGAACTGGATTAGTCTTGCTAAATATGGATTAGACTTATTAGCCAGATTCGTAAGCAGCTATGGGACGTGTTATTGTAGAGTTTAGATGAATAATGTCCTACAGCCTCGAAGCCAGGCTAGCTTGCCGCTAATCGACAGCGGTGAAGCTAAAGAACGAGACAACTTTATTAGCCCCGTTCATATACCATATACCGCTATTATTACCGATGCACATCGGTAAGGAAGTTTCCAGCGAGCCGCAAAAGCACCGTTCATATACACCCCCAAAAGCCGTAATGTTGCGGTGTTTTGGACAGCTGGACTCTCTCCACACCAATGGTGACATGCTCCGCTCAGCCATACGAGCGGTAGGATTAGCGACCAACAGGCCAGAGCGCGATGCTAAAGGCGCAACATTTACGCCTATTTTGCGGACGCAGTTTATAAGATTCGCTTACCGCAATATTGCGGTATTATTACTAGGTCTCGATCCGCGAAAAAGCCGCAAAATAAGCGCAAAAAAGGAGGAAGCAAATACCGCATTATTTGAGCGATTCCCGTTCATATACGCAGCTATCGGTAATGCATCGGCAAAATTGCCGCAAATGTTGCGCCTTTTTCGCGGATAGGCGGTGTATATGAACGGGGTTATTTTGAAAGGATGGGCACACGGGTGGGAAACTCATCCCACGCAGGCTGCTCACTAATAGCAGACGAAATAATCAGAAATGTGATCAGTCAAACCAACTACAATACGCTACCTCGAACATTTCCAAACATTAAACAAAGGAAATTAGGCTTTCATTTTATCGACATATCAAATCATCCATAACAGCCTGATTGCAATGATGGATTATCTCCTGACCTTTTCTTTCCCTTTGCGATATACATTTTCACTCGAACTTTGACAGCTGTTGGCATATAGCTTATTATGTACCAGCTTTACCATTACCCATGTTTAGCATTTCTAGAGGAATAACAACTGGTCCTAACAGGCAACGAACTCCAGGCTGGAAACGTGTACGTTCAATCTTGCTGCCTGGTCACTATTACATGAAAGGGTGAGTTATGGATTCAGTCTGAAAAACGGTGTGTACAATATTTTGTTAGTTAGTCTTTAGAGCCAATCAGTGTTATTTGAAAATGGTAACTGGATTCACTTCCACAGTGAATCTTTCGTTTTACACAGACTTGTACAGAGTAGGGAGTGAGTGATTTATATTTCTCTCTCGCCCAATAACAAAGATAAATGAATGAAGTAATTGATATAATTATATTTATATTTAATTCATTATGATAGCAACATTAAAACTCTAAAATGGTAGATATCATCATTTGTAATAGCAAAAGTACTAGTAACAAAGACAGCAATAATTATGATGAATAGATCACAATAATAACAAATGGTCAACAAACTAATGGAAAGATGAAAACATGACATAAACTAAAATCAAGATAGCAAGAATATACAAATGGAATACGTTTATTCGTCATATAAAGATAAACGGGAGAATAATCAATCAATCTTTCTTTGATATTTATAGTTTATTGGTCATACTATCTCAGAGAAGTGGATTGTGCCTTCAGAAATATCAAAGTATCTTTATTCACTGATAATTTTTAGCTATGATAGCATTTCCTTTGCAAATGAGTGGATACATATTTTTGTATAAAAAATGTGTCTTTTAAACATTTACACGTTGCCAAAGTAATCTATTCGGCCAATGTTCATTGATGTATTCTTCTATATTGTAAAATAAACGAGAATGTATCAGGTTCGAACCTCGGTGTGGGTGTTTTCTCGTACATCAGATCAAACTTCAAAGACTTTTAGCTGAAGAAGCGTGTAGTCAGGTAAGAGAAGCAAATGTGTAGGAGAAAAGGATTGGGAATATTGAATCGGGGAAAAGGAGAATAGGTTTGGATAATTACACCAAATTATGAAGCCAGTGCACAAAGTCATATACCAAGGTATGTTCTACTAAGATCATTTCAAATAGATTTGGATATATTTGCAGTTTTTTCTATGATTTCAGCAAGCATGGCTTCGGTATAGATTGTAAGTGCCAATTATTTTATCAAATCGAAGAGTATAACCGTCATTGGAATATGATTTGAATTAAGCATTCTCATGGTCATTTCGTTTAATCAGAATTATAGCATATGATTATACATGGAGATCAAAACTATTATCGTGTTATACCTCCTTGCATTGTTTTACTCTTTCATTTTTGGGGAGGCGCATAAGTTCTTAGATTTAGAAAGGACTTCTAGATGGAATCGTATGGTCAATGTTTCTATACGGACTATTTCGTGAAGATCAGTTTATAAGCTATGGTAATGGAATTTCACAGTCCACAATTCAACTTTTGAACTCTAGCGAAATGAAATAAATGTATATTTTCACAGAAGGAACAACAAACTTAAAACAGATTAGTAGCTCTATTGAAATATTGCCGAGATGTTCTACAAACTGTAACACCGCTAAACATAGGGGAGAATAGAATTGTTTGGGTATCTATAACTATTCATGTGTCAAAAGACACATTTGTGATTGTTTGTTGTACTTTTTCACCCCGCTGTACTTCTGCTGGGTAGTGTTTTCCTTTCTTGTCAAAAGGTGTCGGTAAATATTTGATGTTCATTTGCACAACCCCAGTCATCAAAGGAGTGAGATAAATCATCATGTCGATTTAGGATACTTATTCATATTTTCCTGCCTTATCTAACCGATCTAACCTCTTTCCGATTTTTCCTTTCAAATGTCATTGTTCGCCTTCAAGGTTATGGTTAGAAAAACCACACCAAATATCAAAAGAGGGCCATAAACGTCTGACTATATTTTGTCTATGATTTATTCCCGAATGTCTTTCAGTAGAGACACGACCATAGAATTGTTGCGCTGTTCCTCCCCTCGTTGGGGCGTTGATGTATTGCATGCATGCGTCGAGTTTCAATAGAGATCACACCTGCACGTTCGAGGTCTTTTCTCCCCGCATCTCGCCGGTCTTTGGATGTTCACCACCGGGACGGTTGCCGGGGGCGATCACAATGGAGTCCCGCACGGGCTCTCCTGCACTTCTTAATGGCTATTCTCTCGCATGGTGGCGTACAAACGACACGCCAGCCCTTTTCTCTCTGTGTTGACAAACAGAGACTAAACAAATTTATCCAGACAACGGGAATGAATGCAACAAAGATGTCAGAATGTATCTTGAAAGTACGCAACCTTATCTGCCCATCAATGAAAACCATTTAAGTATTACTTCGTGTCTAATTGCCCGAGGATGTGCGTTTATCATGGTTTTTATCCTGAATTATTCAGTGCATATATTATGACACGTTCTCTAAAACCTTACTTCCCCCTAATATAAGGAACATATCAACACATAACAACTCATCAGAAAACGTGTAATATCAATATATTATGTCTTATAGTAGGCCTAACTCTTTTTGTGCCATTGGTAGTATGGCACGTGTTATACGCACAAGCTGCATAGAACAAAAGGTTAAATCTTTTCGACGGTGACAAACAATATCCAATAAGCAAAGTATTAATGAAGGTATAACATAGATGCATGCTTTTGATGCAACGTTATTTTAACAATAATTACAGGACTGATATGTATAGGCTGGAAAGCAATATAGGGTAGGTGTAGGAAAGTGGAGGCCGTAGGGAATTGGAGACCACCGAGCAGTATGTATGTCTTTCCGTCTATCTGTGTTTACTATATATTTGGCGATATATTGCTATATAATTATTGCCACCTGTAACCTCTAACAACACTCTTGCATATTTTTTTTTATGCAAATCATTTTGAAGACTTCTATGCGTCATTTCTTTCAGAAAATTGACAAAATTTACGAGAGTAAACAATTTTGATCGTACAAGTTTCACTGAATGTTATGATGCATTGAGAAAGTAAGGCTGGCTTTTAAAAAGCAATTTTAAAAGGAAGTTTATGAAGTTTGCCCGCCATCACAGAACACTTATGGCCACTGTGTGGTCGTGAATGGGTGAAGCAATGCAAATCATTACTGATGTTTGATGGGTAATGTATGTAGCCAATGGGGGACACCAAGATTAGGGTTGTTTGTTATGAATGTATTGAACAATTTTAAGGTGTGTTTGATTGTTTAATGCTGTTATCATCAATATAAAAGTCACATTACTAGTTATTATTATTTGGAAAATAGTAACAACATGCGGTAACACCATGCTGCTGTCTTCGTTCAGCATATTTGTCCCATTTATGTGTGGGTTGCAGAAAGGAAAGGTAAGAGTGAAAAGAGGAGAGATGATTTTTTTTTAAATTTTCATACAATTTACACAAGACTATTTTTAGCTTTAATTCTCGGTGATTAAACCAAAGAAAATTGAGATAAAATAGAAGTAGATGGAAAGGGTGGTGATGAGATTTCTGAACTAGTCTTATTGTCTGAAAAGAGGAAGAATCACCATGCCATGGGGAAATAGCATTGACACTTCTAGTTGCATGAAAGAACAATGAAGGAAAACATCACTATATATGGGAAACGAATATGGCCGAGTTTCCCCCGGTTATTCATTTCATGTTGAAGGCACTATCATGAAAGGGTGTCACACGTTTGGTTGTTTGTGTCACCATTCTAATTTGAATGCATTTCATTTCAAGAAAGATTTTGTTTCTGTGCTGTAAGTTTGATCAAGGTAAAATTCACAATGCCAGAACATTATTCTGAAGGCATTTAAACATAATTCAAGATTCAATATTACCGGTAACGTTAACTGTTAATTTATGTTCTTATGTCTTAACCCAATTCTCAGAAATGATGCCTTGTTATCGCACGTATTATTTTTTTTTTTGGGGGGGGATAATCATTTTTTTCATAAACGTCATAAAATAACATTTCCAAAATCACACTATAATAACGAGTAAAAGGGGTTACACCCGTAGCATATGTACAGTTCGTGTTTACCATTGACATAGTCGCATTTCAATCAAAAAGGCCCATGCCAATGGAATTAGATTAGAGCTCCCCTAGGACGCTCAATGATTTTCCGCTCAAACACAAAACAGCAGCTGGAAAGAAATGTATCGCGTACTGCAACAATTTTTGTCACCAGGTAGAGAGCATGCGCAGTAGTGCCAAGGAAGAAACCAAAAAGTACGATCACGTTGCCGCACCGACCCGAACGCTTTTGTACGTTAAATTTTCATTTTTTTTTTTGTATAGATTGTTGGTATCAGGTGTGGAATATAAAGCAAATAATCAACTTTTGGTTTCAGTCAATGAGACGAACTATCACTTCCTCGGCGATCTGAATGTATACGCTATCTTTCCTCAGCTACGCTTCTGAAAGATAGCTACATCCAGATCGCCTTGAAAGTGATAGTTCGTCCCATTCATCTTCACCAACGTTGATTATTTGCTTACTTTCCTTACTACTACTTGGTCTATGCCTACAATTTCTTTTCAAAAGTGTAATAACTTTGTTATAAATAGCCCACAGTTATCTTTAATTTTGTGCTTGTGTAAGCTAAATGTTAAATGCATTCCGATTTTGGTGTGGACGTCAGTGTAGCTATCGTTAGCTCTGTGATCAGCACTAGCAGTAGCAGTAGCAGAAGTAGAAAAGGGAGTAGTAGAAGTAGTGCAATGTAGTATTACAGTAGAAGTAGTAGTAGTAGTAGTAGTAGTAGTAGTAGTAGTAGTAGTAGTAGTAGTAGTAGCAGTGGTAGTAGTAGTAGTAGTAGTAGTAGTAGTAGTAGTAGTAGTAGTAGTAGTAGTAGTAATAGTAGAAGAAAAAGAAGTAGTAGTAGTAGTAGTAGTAGTAGTAGTAGTAGTAGTAGTAATAGTAGTAGTAGTAGTAGTAGTAGTAGTAGTAGTAGTAGTAGTAGTAGTAGTAGTAGTAGTAGTAGGAGTAGTTGCAGTAATATTAGGGGGCGCAACGGCAATCTCGGAAAGGTTTTTCACCGCTGCAAATTCTTGCCCAAAATTCCGGATTTGACCGCGTCCACCAACATTGTCATTGTTATCATTGTTTTGGTGAGTGACTCAATATTCATATTCGTCGTGATCTTGATATTTCATAAGCCAATATCTAAGAACTTGAGGTCATATTATTTTATGAATGTATTTAAGTACACGTATTTATTCCTTGTGTTGTGACACTGCATGTTTGTAATAGTTTTCATTTGTGACCGTTGTAATCATTTTGACCTGCCATCTGTTTGGCACGAAACGGTGGACGTGGTCTATGTATGTATGTCTGCCACTCTTGAACTTGAATAAAGTCATGATATAACAACAACGTAATAGTAGTGTGGACGTCCTTATAAGTAATGATTGCAGAAAGGTTATCAAAATCATTATTTGAATGACCTATTCAACGAATAAACATATTGGAAAATATAATTAACATGTCGTGCTTAGATGCAAAAGAACAGAAATCGGACGGGCTGTGGCATAACGGAGAAATTGGTACGAAGGCACGCGACAGACGCACCTGCGTGTGCACATTCTGAGCTTCAAAATTGCGGTAATTTCCACCAATCGCTCCGATGAGAGTAATTAACGCCGCTTTCGGTCGTAAACAAGCCTAGTCCCCACGCCCATTTCGCGTTAAGAAGATGAACAAAAACCACAGAATGGCGTCGATCTTTAAAAGTCAACTCAAGACTTGGTGCGAAATCGCTTAATGAAATCTATCCTCCTCTCGCGCCCGCTCCACCCCAATCAATGGATACACAGAATGGATGGACAGAAATTGTCCATCGCATCCCGTCACATTCCGCTATCTTGATACATATCTCGTTCCTTTCGTCATTACCATAACAACCAGAATGATCACTTAATCCACTTTAATCAAGTAAACTTAAAGTAATATAAATGATTTTTCACACCAAACGTTAATTGAAATCATGATGTGGGTATGGGAAGAGATCGTATCAGCGATGAAGATATATGTTGTTTTATTCATCTCGGTTAAAATGCAGTAATTTTCGCTTTTTATCATCTGTAAGTTTATTAAGATATTACATGACAGGGTCTGTTTTCACAGATGCATAATAATATTTCTCCTATATATCTTACAGCATTTAATCACCTCTCCATATCTCGCTCTCACGTTTTCCACCTTAATTCCACTCCATCTATGTCTCTCAGTCTGAATGTCTCTGCCTGTCTCTCTGTCTCTGCCTCTGTCTATATGTGAAGAGCTTGTTTGCAAAAGGGGTTAGATCCACTTTAGACCATTCTGAGAAAATCTACTTTTTTGTTCTCCCATATTGCAATATTTTTATGCGAAACTAAATTGTCATGATATACTACCCTACCATGTGAACAAAAGATTGGGTATAAAAGAAATCTACCTGTCTTCATATTTTCAAAATATCTTTTTTCTCGAAAAATAACCTTTGTGGATGTAGCTCCTTTTGCAAACAAACTGAAATGGAAGTAACCCCTTTTGAAAGAAAAGTGAATTTTCTTTGCCATTTTTGTTCACTTTTTAATGGGAATTTTAACTTTTCTTTGGTATCATCTTGTAGAGCTACTTCAAATCTATACATTGAGACAATAAAATCAAATTTGATGAGAAATGGATCTAACCCCTTTTGAAAATGAGCTCGTCATATCTCTCTCTCTCTCTCTCTCTCTCTCTCTCTCTCTCCCTCTGTCTCGCACACACACATACACACACCCACACACACACTCTCTCTCTCTCTCTTTTCTCTCTCTCTCTCTCTCTCTCTCTCTCTCTCTCTCTCTCTCTCTCTCTCTCTCTCTCTCTCTCTCTCATCCCAACGGATACATCAATTGACGGTGTAACATTTACCAAAGGTAAACCCCCCAAAATTGTATTTCGTTCCACTGTCTTAGAAACCCATAACGAACAATAGTCAAAATCTATATTTGCATGATTAAATTTATCTTTAGAAGATCGTTTATAGATCATAACGAATATAATGACCGCGCGATTTACTTGGGGTAAAACTAATTGTCAGGGGTAGAAACACAGTACAAATTTATACATGTCTACCAGCAAAGCAAACAAGCCAATAATTGCATTGATTTTAACTACTACTTTGACATTCAAGTTACACTTAGTGCTGCCTGCTTGGTAATCACCGCGCTGACAGTTTAACTTCAGGCGAGTCGATCTCTTGATTAATGGTACCGATTTCCACCTCAACACGCACTTCTTCTAGTATAAAGGTGGGACTATTATAGTCACTCGAGAGGGGAGGAGGGGCGATAGATTCAGGGGAGTTCAATGGCGGTTTTTTGAGGTGAGTCTTTAAAGCGACACTGTTGAACGGATGCATTCAGAGCCCCGGCTGTATGTATAGCCTTCTTGTATATCATGTATACATCGCGCTGATCGCTTCCATAAATCATCTTTAGTCCATCTGCATTGTTTGTGCGCGCCCTTGGTGTCAGCTTGTGGCTGTTTCAGAATCAATTGTTATTATATCTCTTTCTCTGTTTTGATATTCTTTCCTTCCCCCCACCAACCAACAAACTGCACGGATCAGACACAAAATGTAGAACACACCTGAAAAGAACAACCGCAAACAACCATCTCGCATGTCTGGAGTCAAGAGAGAAAGAAACTTTTTATGGGTCTTTTGCGACAATATTTCACCCCGTTTACCACGTTATATGGCGTTATCCCCGTATGCCCGTAGGTAGCACAGGTGCCCCGGCGTGCACTTTTCAGTGACAAAAGCTGACAAAAAGACTTCGTCCTTGACGTGAGAATGCTCATTAAAACAAATCACGAGTCAATAAATTTCTCGAGATTCGGACCTCAAAAGTCAATTGAAAACGCCACCTCCGTGAATCCAATTTTTAACATGTTTAATCAGTTACGTTCTTCACGATTCCTTTTTAACATGTTTAATATATCTGTCTCTCTCTCTCTCTCTCTCTCTCTCTCTCTCTCTCTCTCTCTCTCTCTCTCTCTCTCTCTTCTCTCTCACTAGGACTCTCTTGCGCTGGTGGTGGTTATCTATATTATTGAGCACACGCCCATATTTGTTTTCTGCCATACCCGGGTCACGAATACTTTCTGAACTCTGCTTCACCCAAAATGCCCCCACGGTCTATCCCTCTCACCGCCACTACCCCTTCAAACCATGTAATCACAATCATGTCGTCCTCATTTTTTGAATTAACGAGATGTGATATCCCATATTTTCCTGTCCAATGAAATACTTTGTCCTTAGGGGTAAACAGACAAGAGAAAAATTAAACACGACATACCTGGAAGCGAACACGATAAAAAGAAATACCCTACGTACTTAAACTTTAAATTGAATGCGGTATGGGAAGGGAAGGTGGGGGAGGGGGAGTAACTAAGGATACATGTTCGGTGCTTCCAGTGCGCATGACGTCATCCCAGTGTCGGTCTACGGATTTCTGTGGTCACACGCGTCACACGGCTTGGAACCATGGTACATGTGAATATACTCAGTAAGTGTTGAATACACATGGTGTTAGAATTGACACTAAAAGTGTTAGATGTTACACCATGGATGCTGGATAAAATACCAATGTTGTATTAATTCCATACCAGGAGAGAGTTCAATTGGATAATAGATTTGACACTAAAGTGTTGTGTCCAAAGCCAAGGGTGTTGAATATAATACGCTTGCGTTCACGTTATATTAAGACAGGGAGTTCGATTAGTTATGCATTAGTATTCGATTTAATCGTAACCATGTTAACTCCAACATGTCCAACACTCTTTATATCTTATTTAAAGGGTATATACTGTACTGTACTGACCATTGGTGAGAACCTTCTTGAAGGTTTTTTGTCTTCCCAGTACAGTATATTTCCTTTAACATGTGTTTAACACTGTCTTGTTCTTAATTATGCATATTCGACAACACCAACTGGTCTTAACTTAACAACTTCATATTTCGTGCGTTCTTTCATCTTTGTCATCCTTTATTCACTGTCTTCTCCAAACCGCTGCCCACTTTAAATCACCCAAGTTATACTTCATATTCTATCTCTTACCATCTTCTACTTTCTCTCCTCATTCTCGTTCCCATGCAGACCTTCCGTTGTTCTCACTGTTCTTCCCCCTGTTCGTATATTTTTTTCTTGCTCTTTTATGTATCTTTCCCTGTTATTCCAAATGCTTTTTCAAGATTCAAATGTCAAGTTT
This sequence comes from Arbacia lixula, assembly GCA_963669155.1. Lineage (NCBI taxonomy): Eukaryota > Metazoa > Echinodermata > Echinoidea > Arbacioida > Arbaciidae > Arbacia > Arbacia lixula. The sequence goes on from OZ022583.1 coordinate 15,064,536, forward strand.
CAAATTTATTTATTTTACTCAATGGATAAAAAAAATACAACAATAACATCAATTACACACATATAAATAAATCAAAAGTGAGTGGGTAGCAGTCACGAAGGATGCAGCCTTATAAATATCTGGCCCCAAAACATGAATATTTAAGATCGACACAAATAAGATCCTAAAACAACAACAGACAACAGACATCTAACAATGGAGAGGTTTAGTATTTTTCAATGAGTACGCACCTTTGGACCTTGAAATAATATTGACTTTTGATAATATCTTGTTTCATTCTGTCCAATTTGAAGAATTCTCACAGTGGAGCTTCATTGCCGTACGTATCCGTATTAATTAGTTTTTGTTAGCTTCTTCAATTTCTTTTCACGCTGTCGCGTGACTTCTCTCTCTCTCTCTCTCTCTCTCTCTCTCTCTCTCTCTCTGTCTGTCTGTCTTTCTCTCTCCCTTTCTCTGTTTATCTGTCATAGCTTTCCATCCAATTCTTCTCGCATTCTTCCCCTCATCCACCCCACCCTACTCTCTCTCTCCCCCTCTCTCACTTCCAATTTTCTATTTTTCTTTCTCTCCCTCTCCCTTCACTCATCCTCCCCACCCCCAGTGCACCCTCATCCAAACCACACTCTTTTCATCTCCCTATCTATCCTACCCCCCCCCTCTCTCTCTCTCTCTCTCTCTCTCTCTCTCTCTGTCTCTCTCTCTCTCTCTCTCTCTCTCTCTCTCTCTCTCTCTCTCTCTCTCTCTCTCTCTCTTTCTGTTTCCCCTAGCCTCCTTTTATCATGTTCAACAGCCATCCCACTTCCCACTGACCTCTCATGTCACGTCTATTCCAGGCTTCATGCAATATTCATGATAGTATCTTTCTCCTACCATCATCCGCCCCACCACACACCAGACCACCAAAACCAACAAAAGGAACAACTACTGAAACTCTTAAAACCGGCCCTTTTACCCCAAAAAAATTTCTGCAGTCAATAAGAGCCGGTGATCCGTCATGTTCAAGTCCCGAGTTGACACGACAAAGCCGCACTGCTATGTTGTGACGTCGCCGCGTCCGCGCGGTCCAAGCGAGTCGAGGGACCGCCGTTCAGCCGGGCATGCCGGGGTGGGAAACTCGAGCCGGAGCTGTATAATACGCGGGAATTCAATGTTGGGGAAACAGCGTAGCGCTCCCTTCCATCCAGTCCAGATTTTGTTTCGTAAGTCGAGCCTGATGGATGTGGCAAGATCAGAACGACTCTAATCCCGCTGATCAATGATCTGAAGAAAGGCAGCGATAGGTAAAGCAGTGTTTTCTGATTGATTCGACTTGCTAATGGAAGGCGAACTCTCTTGGCCAAGTCCTTACCTTCAAATAAAATCTCTTTGGACTCTTTCGAGACAGGAGTAAAACAGACTCTTCCGCACAACAGAACATTCTTGATCTGTCCCTGTCGTTATTATTCATGTTTACAAATAGATCATGAGACGGCTCGGATGAATACAAATATGCGAGATTATGTCAACAATGTTTAGGGCATACCACACGTCTAAAGTCATGGCCGGTTGCAGCTAGCTCGGACACAAGGCCACGGGTGGTTGGGTGAAATGTTGAGCCAATAATTAGGATGATTTCGGAACATTTTTAAATATGCGTACCGGAGAGAGGGAGGGAGGGAGGACCATCACAATTCGAACAACACAAATACAAGTATATTCAAAGAAAATGTATAACTATGATAAAGCGAAACCTGTCTATAACTGTCTAGAAAGACCACTTCAAGAGGAACAGAACAGGCGGTATTTATGGACAGTTGGTCTTTATAGACAGTAGTCGTTGTAGACAGGTGGACTGTGATAAGACAAATTATGATTGTTGTAATAGTGATGCAACATATTAAATGACATTATTAATATTATTACCAAACAATGATTCCGATGATAACACTAATAATAATGAAAAAAATACAAATAATAATAACAATAATAATAACAACAACAATAATAATAATAATAATAATAATAATAATAATAATAATAATAATAATAATAATAATATAATAATAATAATAATAATAATAATAATAATAATAATAACAATAATAATACTGCTACTAATAATAATATAATAATAATAATAATAACAATATAAAGATAACAATAATGGTGATGATAAAGGATGTGTCCCTCCTGGTTGCCACCAATTCACTTAATCTATTTAGAAATGTATATCCGCTGTTGTTTATTAACACATACATGTATTACATTATTGTCCTCTTAGTTTATGATTCAGTGAGTGAAATAAAAACGCTTATATGTTGATAATACCCAGTTATTATACAGCACATATTATCAACATCCTCAAGTCCCTCCAGATCGGATTTATATGGGTTAGGACTATACACCTTTACAGTATGTTGTTGCAATATGGGTATTCCTCTGACAAGGTAAGAAGTTATTATACCAAAACAAGTGTTTCTCAAGCGAATGTGTACGCATTGATCGTTTTCATTGCAGCTTGTTATCAGCAAGAAAAATCGTCTTGTGAGAAATGTATTCCAAAATTAAACTAATGCAAATTGAATAAAACCCAATTATGAACACACAATTCTCTATCATGTAAGAAGTCAGTGTCTACTCATCCATGATATTATGTCATATACATGTAACTACACAATGATTTGTCAATGACCATTGTAGTGTTTCTCTCTGTAGGCCAGTAATCGTGATAATACCAAGTATTTGTTAAGATACACTCCTGGGCCATGTTACATATGCAATTATTGTAACGTACCATCAATGGTAACTACCATGGCAACAGGTACAATAAAAAGGGCCCATTGGCAGTTGCCATAGTAGTTACCATTGATGGTAAGTTATAACAATTGAAAACGTACTGTATATGCAATATTGCCCTGGTAATTCGAATACATTCCACGGAACATCCTTTTGTCTGGCGGAGGAGAGATGGTAGAAGACGTGGTAGAAGACGTTCTTATCTAGTCGCATCAAGCAGACAGGCACAAGATGCCATCAGTCTCCGAGCTTCCAGGGTCCAGGGTTAGTTGTTCATGACGTAGGACGAGTGGGAGGAGGAGGAGGAGGAGGAGGAGGAGGAGAGTAGGAGGTGAGGGGTGGTCTATTTGTTCTACTTGATGTTCTATCGATGTGACAGTCGACATACTGCGATGTCAAAATGGTTTCCCCGTCGAACATGTCTTGCTAAAAAGAAAATTCTCCCTTTTTCCCATCCTAAGATTCATCATCTAATATGTCTTGATAAAATACTAGCCCGTTTTTGCGCGTGTAGTCCTCGCTGTATTCTCTCGCGAGAGACTCTCACATTCCTGGAGAATTCCAATGTTATTTGAGGTATGCGGTATTCCAGCGTGACAAAGAGATGTCACGTCATGACATGACGAGGTTCCCCTGATCACGTGACTGGCACGTGACTCATGATAAAAACCTACTTCTTAACCAGCGGATAGTATATTATCCTACACAATATTGCATTCACTGCATATACTTCAGAGTGCTTAATACATACTCCTCATTTCAAGCATGATGATGTTCTTAAACAGAAGTAGCATCAGTTGTTAAGGTAGAAATAATAGTAGAGATGAACTAAATTGGTTACATCAATGTTGATTAAAAAGACGATGGAGGTGGTTGTAGAAGTAATAAGAGTAGTGGTAGTAATAGTAGTAGTGATATTAGTAGTAGTAGTAGCAGCAGCAGTAGTAGTAGCAGTAGTAGTAGTACATGTAGTAGTAGTAATAGTAGAGTAGTAGTAGTAGTAGTAGTAGTAGTAGTAGTAGTAGTAGTAGTAGTAGTAGTAGTGGTGGTAGTAGTAGTGGAAGTAGTACTAGTAGTACTAGTAGTAGTAGTAGTAGTAGTAGTAGTAGTAGTAGTAGTAGTAGTAGTAGTAGTAGAAGTAATAGTAGTAGTAGTAGTAGTAGTAGTAGTAGTAGTAGTAGTAGTAATAGTAGTAGTAGTAGTAGTAGTAGTAGTAGTAGTAGTAGTAGTAATAGTAGTAGTAGTAGTAGTAGTAGTAGTAGTAGTAGTAGTAGTAGTAGTAGTAGTAGTAGTAGTGGTGGTAGTAGAAGTGGAAGTAGTACTAGTAGTACTAGTAGTAGTAGTAGTAGTAGTAGTAGTAGTAGTAGTAGTAGTAGTAGTAGTAGTAGAAGTAATAGTAGTAGTAGTAGTAGTAGTAGTAGTAGTAGTAGTAGTAGTAGTAGTAGTAATAGTAGTAGTAGTAGTAGTAGTAGTAGTAGAAGTAGTAGTAGTAGTAGTAGTAGTAGTAGTAGTAGTAGTAGTAGTAGTAGTTGTAGTAGTAGTTGTAGTAATAGAAGTAGTAAATAAAAAGTAAGATGAATGTGCTATTGGTACAATGGTGAAAGAAGAAGAAAAAAAGGAGAAAAAAAGGAAGGATGAAAAGAAGGAAGAAGAAGCAGGAAACAAGAAGATAAAACGAGCAGGAAGAGGAGACAAAGAAGATGAGGAAGGGGAAGATGAAGAAAAAAGAGGAGAACATCAGGAGCGAAGAATTAAGCTGATTACAAGTGAAGAAATGAGTGATATATTCTGGTCAAACGATCTTCAAATAGTCCTGTTCTTGAAATAGTATTATTTATTTGATATCTTAATATGATTTCGAATATAAATCCAAAAAAAAAATGCTGATCGGGCTTCGTAAGCAGACGTGAGCCTGTTACTCTATATTTCTGACGGACGCAATTTGCCAGCGGTGAGACAGTCTAAATCCCTTTTCGCGTCCAAAATAAGGTCCATTCCGCAGGTTGACAAGAAAATCCTGATAGATTTATAATGGAGCTCTCTAGTAGGTATGTCTTGGCGTATTTAAAGACATAACTCCTCGAAAACATTGACATTCTAAGCAAGAAAATATCTCACTTTGATGCGTTGACGCGTGCGTACACAAAACGCAAAAAAATGGAAGAAGATAAGATTGTTTAGATATAAAGGGACAGATGAAAGAGGAAGACCTCTTGAAAATTGCGAATTTCCATGTTTGGGAAGATAGTTGTAACATGCAAAGATATTGACTCTTAAAAAAGGAGAGTGAAATTCCGTAAACAAGAAATTATTTCATCAAACATCGAGAGTTTTGTCAGCCCAGTACGCAGGTGGATGTCCCTTCTATCATCCCAATTCAAGAAGCCAACAAAGTAACGAGGGATAACTCTTTTTTTAAAGAAAACGCTCTCAAAAACTATAGAAGTTGTGGATCTCCATGTTTGGCATGTTTGGATGAAGAGTTGTGAATGCCAGGGCTGTTAATGCAACATAACAAATCTTTCGGAAGTTTTGCATGCTGGCACCCCCCCCCCCCCCACCCTCCCTCCTCCCCCTCCCCTCCCTCCTTCTCCTCACATTATTTAAGCTTTGCTGAAGTTTTAGTTCGAATCTTTCACTCGCAAGATGAAGGTCACCCTCAGCAAACGACAAATATGGCAACGAATCGATCATCTATGTTGCTCTACAATGGTTGCACTCATATCTCACTGGCTGGACATCTCGTGTTAAAATATCAGAGCAAGTTTCAGCTCCTTGGACTTGCGAATACGGTGTCCCCCAAGGGTCTGTTATGGGCCCTATACTCTTCAATGTTTATATCACTCCTGTGTCAACTATAATTCGTAAGCACAATCTTTTCTATCTTATCTATGCCGATGATATTCAACTATATGATGCGTTTGATCCTCGTTCACCATCTAGTATGCAAGAAGTGTTAGAAAGAATTTCGTTATGTATTGCTGAGATAAACACGTGGATGACTTCAAATTTCCTCAAACTAAATGTTTCTAAAACTGAATTCACTATACTATGTCGGAAAAACCAATTCAATGAAAATCTATCCAACGTAAAACTCAATGTATGTGATAATGAAATTGCACTATCCTCTAAAGTTATGAATCTTGGCATATGTATTGACTCGTGCTTTACACTCTCATCTCACGTCAGTAATACTGTACGTACCTGTAATTTCCATCTTAAGAATCTGTGGCACATTAGAAGATTTATCAATGAAAAAACTTGCCATCATGCAGTTAGGGCACTTGTACTTTCTCGACTTGACTATTGTAACAGTCTCTTTTCAGTTCTTTGTGTTAAAGATCAGAAAAAACTTCAGAGTGTTCAGAATCGTGCCGCACGTTTAGTGTTTTCAGTTGGTCGCAATATACATACGTCTCCTTTGATTAGGGAACTCCATTGGCTCCCTTTTTCTCAACGTGTCAAGTTCAAACTTTGTCTGTACATTTATCAATTGATTAACAGTACTGGTCCTTCATATCTTGTAAACACAATTGCTCATTACACACCTGCTCGTAATCTACGTTCCCTAAATGATACCACCAAACTTGTTATTCCGAGAACAAACCTCTCCATAGCAGAAAAACGTTTTAGTATAGCTGGATCTAGAGTTTGGAATACACTCCCCTCTTCCATCCGAACAACACCGACCATATCATCTTTCAAACGACAACTCAAGTCATATCTTTTTCCAAATATCTAGTTTTATATTTTCATTTATTTAATGTGTATTTGTTTTGATGATTTTTGCTATCACTATTTGGTTTGACTTGGCTAACCCATCTGGGGCCTGATGGCCTCAAGTGCTATACTAGAGCTTCTGTGAATAATGTGCTGACCGGGCTTGTCCCTTAAATTGTTGGTGAACGAAGCGGCAAGCAAGAGGCCACCAGGTCTCATCTGGCACAGTTGAGAACTCCAATGGTTGATGCAATTTAATGTATATATTTATATTTTATATCTGATTGTAAGCGCTGTGATACTTTTTGTGTATAGCGCAGATAAATAACCATTATTATTATTATTATTATCTACGTATCGCTATCTATACAAGCCGTGACAAATGTCGAATCCTTTGTTCGTATTCGTCTTTAGGCTGGTCTCAGCAACCACAACGATGAGGACAATGGTGCGTGGCTATGACGAGGAGGAGGTGGATGAGGATAAGGGGGAGGATAACGATGGTGACAATGATGTTGGTGGTGATGACAACGGCAATGGTGACGATGATAACGACCAAGACGATTATTATGATGATGAAAATAGTGGTGGTGGTGGTGGTGGTGGTTTTATGAAGAGGAAAATGATGATGCATATGATAATATACATGACGCTGACGATGATGCTGCTATCGACAATGATTTTGATGATGATGACAAAGGTGATGGTGGTGGAGCTAGCGGTTAGGATGTAGATGATGAGGATGATGAGGATGAAGAAGAAAATGCTTCTGCTGGTAATACTGATGTTAACGTTGGTCATCGTGATGATAATATTGATGGTGATGACGATTTCGAAGATGAAGATGATGATTATGACGATGATGTAGGAGTAGATAAAGATGCTGACGGTGATGGTGCTAAGGATTTATCATGAGGAGGAGGATATGTGATGTATGGCCGGTATGATGATGATCAATCGCCTATAAGCCACGCCAGTAAGACATGCAAAGAATAGAGGTATATCTTCAAACTTCTCAATTCCCCCCCCCCCCACCTCCCTCCCACCATCATCTCTTCCTCTTTGAATTTAAAATAAAAAAAAAAGATGGAAGAAAACATACAGTACATCTAACTCACAATCGTGTCCACCCTTCCTCCCTCCTTGTTTTGAGATAAACTTTGCCGGGAAATCGTCATCACCAACCACCGAACAAAAACTGACAAAGCAAATTTCCAATCCCCGAATTCGAAACTCAACTTTAAATTGAGCTAATGGGGGTCTGTGTATCTAGCCAGGTTTTGTCAGATTGGACTCGAAAATGGGAAATAAACTTCGATTATGTTCAGCGAGGAGCGACGGAGTTTTGTTTCCTCGTCCATTCGGATAAAAAATAATGGGAAATGGAAGACGGTTATATTTTGGTGGATTTGCAGATGCGGCCAGCCGGCTACTCTCCGAATTAAACAATAGCTTGCACTATTGGGTGCGCGCTCACGCAAACGCTCGCGCATGCGTCGTGAACACCATTCTATCGCGAGAGCGTTGACCTGACAAAGTGGGGTTCGTGAAATAGTGCATGTCGGAGGGAATTGTTGCAGATTTCTATGCGGGTAGCTAGGGCTGAACGGAGGGGAAGGGTCCTGTTAGAGTAAAGTTCAGGCCTGGTAATAAGTCCGTGAGGTAATAAAATGTTGCGACTTTGTTATACGGATAATACGCGTCATCACGCTTGAGGTCTCTGAATCTCGCAGATAAAGAATATTGCGGTTTCTTTTATTTTTTTTCATATTCGAGTAGTCGAAGGAGCAAACAAAAATTGAAAGGATCAGGAAGAAATAAAGTGAAACGTCGTAACACTTTTTCGCAAGGATGGACCGATGTACAAGAGATAATCGGGAAATGGATGGGAGTATATTGACAGAGGTTTTATTGTTGTTTGTTCGATGTTTGTTTGGTTGTAACAGCGATATTGACAGCCTGAAGTTAGCACATGTTGTCATACATTGTATGACTGCAATATGTTTAAGTTTGAGTAACTTTTCAGGAGAGTGCATTAACGTAACTCCGTTTCAATCGTACGTAATCAGTTAAAGAATTTTAGAGGAAATGTGCTGCATCTAGGCCTAACCTATGTGATTACCTCTCACTCGTGACCGTCACATCACGTATCCTTCATTCTCTCTCTGTCTCTCTCTGTCTCTCTCTCTCTCTCTCTCTCTCTCTCTCTCTCTCTCTTTCTCCCTCTATCTCTTTCAGTCTCTCTCCCTGTCTCTCTATCTCTTTCTGTCTCTTTGTCCATCTCCCCCCCCCCTCTCTCTCCCTCCCTCCTCTCTCTCTTCCTTTCTCTGTCACTCTCCCCTTCTCCATCTCTTTCTCCCTCTTTCCCCCAACCCCCCCCCCCCTTCTCTCTCTCTCCCTGCCTTTCTATTTTGTTCTCTCTTGCTCCTCGATATCCCTCTATGCGTACAACATATCAACATAAAGTATGGTATCTGTAATAAAGAATACAACGTACCGTGATACCTTTTGTATCTTAACTTTTTGTATGCATCCTGATTCCATTTGTCATTTTCAGCATGATGATAGCGAAGTGTAGATGGTAAGGCGAGTATTCTTATTGAGCCAGCAAATTGATGAATATTCCCTCGCAAACAAGACGCAGCATAGAAGCTCGTTTCCCGTCTTGTCCCACAATTTCTTTGGCTAATTTTACTTGGAATGAAATCACAATTTTCCAAGACAAGGTGTACTATTTGGGTGTTATCTCCCAATCGAAACTAAAAAAAAAAAACTTGAAGATGATGAAAAAGAAAGAAACAAAAGAACAGCTGATTACGGAGACGGGATTCAAAACGAGAAGCTGGTTCACGATTTATGACTTGTGGAATGAGAATCAATTTCGTTTTGAGATTTGTTTCATTCCGGCATCAATCAAAAGTTTCTCGATTTTCAGATGGAAGAAGACGACTTTCAGATAATGGCGGGCAGTCACGTGTCAACGCCCGCGGAATTCTGAGTGGGAGTTCGCTGTGCAGATTGGTGGACAGATAGAGAGATGAGATGGGGTGAGGGATGGGAGGGGAGGGGAGGGGAGGGGAGGGGAGTGGAAAGGAGAGAGGACAGGAGGGGGGATGGTTGAGATCTAGAAAAGAGGGGAGTGGGAAGGAGAGAGAACAAGAGGGGACGGAAGTTTGAGAACCAGAAAGGGGGACGAATTAATGAGAGGTAAGGCGGAGGGATTAATAAATGAAGGAATGGAAAAAGAAAGAAAGAAAGAAAGAAAGAAAGAAAGAAAGAAAGAAAGAAAGAGGGTAGGGCGATGTAAGGGGTGAGGAAGAGGGGGGGCAGAAAGATGTGCATACATAAGACAAGGGAGAGTGGGGGGGGGGGGGGAGAGGCGAAGAGACGGACAATCAGGAGCAAAGAGCAAACTTAATAGAGAGATTTGAATTGAATTGAAGTGTTTTATCAAAATCAAACATAGTAGCCCGAAGGCTGAAGTGGGATCGATGTACAATTGTGACATTACTTTATTGACAAACAAAACTTGCACAATGTGACAGATGAAAAAAAGAGAGATAGAATAATCAACCTATAGATAGAAGGTGAGGGCGGAAATGAAAAAGTTGTAGGAAGTAATATAAAATCATAAAGATAGATGGAAAGGAAGCAGAAGAAGATAGACGAAGAAAGAGAACACTTTCATAATACGCATCAATATTCTTTCCATAATAATAAACTATTTGAACGACCTCCAATAATATCTTTACGCTACTTGAACATAGTCTAATATTTGGGTCTATTCATCAACCCACCTACTGTTATATGTGTATCGTACCTACGTAAATCTAATATCCATGTAGATTTTATTTTAAATATAGCATATCCTCCCCGCCCTATCCCAGCACATCCTTTCATGTATTCCCTGCATCTGTCCTTTACTCAGCAGATAAGACATAAATCCTGCTGTCTCAATCTCTCCCTATTCCCCATCCTGTCACTCAAACACACGACCCTCCATCGTAACGCAGTTCAGCGAAGCCATATGGACACATCACTCGTAAGACGTCGTCAAATACGCCCCCCCCCCCCCCACCCGCCCTCTTTCTGCAGACACAAAAATCCATTTCGTTTTAATATTCAGGAGCAAATGCGTCAATTACACGAAGGGTAATTCGGGCGATATAAGATAACCACGAGTTATGGCGAGCGCTGTCCAGTAATGCATCTTGGTTTGTCACCGTACTGTCACCGTACATGCATGCTATTCGCTGCATTAACTAAGCCATCAATCCGGGCTTCTTTTCTCGAATTGGTGGAGGGAGGGTGGGAGAGAGAGGGGGAGGGATGGAGAGGGAGGAAGATGGGAGTATCATCCAATATGCCACTGGGTAATTTGTGATAGATGGAGTTTGATTTCTCCCTGCTTTTATCTCATGTTCCTGTTTATAGCTACTGACTTCTCCATGTATTAGGTAATCCATTGTGGGTTAGGGGTGGGGACAGACAGCTGTCACATTAACTTGGTTTTTACCATCTAGAGGTGAAAATCGACACATGTGGCACACAAACAGTTAAAGCGTATTCTTACCCACCCCCACCCCCCCCCCCTTCTCTCTCTCTCTCTCTCTCTCTCTCTCTTTCTTTCTCTCTCTCTCTTTCTCTCTCTCTCTCTTTCTTTCTCTTTCTCTCTCTTTCTCTTTCTCTTTCTTTCTCTCTCTCTTTCTTTCTCTACCTCTTTCTCTCTTTCTCTCCCTCTCTCTCTCTCTCTCCCTCTCTCTCTCTCTTCTCCCCCCCCCCCCTTCTCTCTCTCTCTCTCTCTCTCTCCCTCTCTCTCTCTTTCTCTCTCTCTCTCTCTCTCTCTCTCTCTCTCTCTCTTTCTCTCTCTCTCTCTTTATCTTTATCTCTCCCTTGTGCTTCACGTCACCTTACCCCGCATCTCTTACACTTTATCTATATATTTCTCTTTATATTTATTATATACAATTTTATTGTACCTGTATTCTTGTTAAATTAGAATTATCAGCTTTGCAAGGGACTTTTAAATCTCGAAGGAAATATGAACAAAACGCAAACAACGTATTAGGACAACCTTATCTCATCGATGATTTTGTCCAAATCAGTTAATTGAGTTGTTTCCATGAATATGTGATGTGATCTTCGATTTCTCTGGTAAATCGCAAGATATTGCTTCTTGAGTACTCTTGTGATTTCCTCTTCCCCCTTCCTCTTCATATTCTGCTTCTTGTCATCTCCCTCTTCAATAACTTTTGATTCCCGCCCTCACCTATTATTTTCTTTTTTTCTGATTCATTTCATTCGTTCGTTCTTTCGTTGAATTCGTATTGTTTTATAACTATTCTCCTCGTTTTTACCCCATCCTCCTCCGCATCTCCTTGCTTTAGCACCTCTTTCTCCCTTTCCAGTTCATTGAATTTGAAACATTTATTTCCTTCCGTCATAAACATATTTTCCTTACAAACAAAACAAACTTGTATCCATATAATAAATGGATTTATAATAATGATAATTGATCATTCACTTACAGTTGTATAACACTATTTCTGGTTGTCGAGGAGATATATCAACGGTCTTTCGTTTAAATATAACGCGACAACGTCCTGCTCCAATGCAGGAATTTATCATATTTTGTTTGATTTCCGGTTCGTTAGTAAAAGCTGTGGGTTCAATCGTGTTGGGTCCATGCTAGAGATTTAAGAAGAAAAAGAAAACGTGTTTCTTTGTCTAGATTTAAAGGGAACATAATGGAATCAGAAAGTGCAACAGATTTTACGTACCGAAAGTGTTTACCTCATCATGTTCATACCATGCCTTAAAGCATACTTAAGTGCCGATACTGGTAAATGAATTCAGAGAGGTGTAAGGAATGGAGTCAGCACGAAGTGTAATTTATTCCTACAGCAGTCGCGTGCATTGATATCACAATGAAATATTTGACGCGTTTGGCTCTTTGATCGAGGGAGATCCGCCGCCAAACAAGCATGACAAATTGGATGTATTTAGAGGAATATATATTCTGTATGCGCAGAAGATTTCAAAACCACTTCATGTTCTGAAGTGAATGTGCAGTGGTAGAATATCGTATAATGATACGATTCTGTGAATTTCAGATTATATTGTTGCTTCGGGGGTTTTTTTATCTATAAATCGAGAATACTGTCGAAAACGTGTCAGAGAAATTCCTCCAAATCGCACATTGGGCATTCATATTTCCTTACAAATATCTTGTGAATCGTTTATTGAGTGTTTCACCTTCCATGGAATCAACCTCGATTTCATGTACGGAGATGTGCGAAAAAGTTACGGACCATATTCTTTCTACAACTTTATCAAAATTTCTCTTCGCTCACCCCCAATCTAATTTCCAGTGTGTGTAATAAGATCACCTATGAACTCCCAGCGAAGGCTGAACGGTTGACATATTTCTCAAACCAGATTTTCGTTTGTTATTCAGAGGAAGGCACTGCCTAATTAGAAATACAGCGTATTGTTTGAAACACCTAAATGTCTTGAATTTTGATGAGGCAGCGGTCATCATAGATCAAAGGAAGTCTATCCGAGCGCAGTCCATCCATGATAGGTCCATGATGAATTGAAATTAAAGTGCGTAGCACCTCATGTACTCTTCATACTAATACCGGTAAAGACAGAACTGTCTATAAGGATCACTGTATATAAAGGCCATTCCAACTTAAAGGGACAGGCCCTCCCGAAATCAAGTTGTATTCAATAAAAGCAGAAACACGAAAGACACATATTAGTGAAGTTTCGATGAAAATCCGTCAAAGGATAAGAAAGTTCTGATCTTTTAAATGTTTGGTCTAGTGACGTCACGTGCGAGCTGCTCTCCCATTATATGTTTTATAGGCCTTTAATTCTTTTGAGAATGTCCATTTTCTCAAAAGGAATTACATAATTTGTTTGGTGAATTTGATACATCATTAGAAACACGTGTTTACCTTTACGAATATATTGATTTCATATTACTGCTTTTATTGAAACCAACTTAACTTTAGGGTGGACTATCCCTTTAAGTCCGCAAGATGGTCAATCCCCCCCCATCCCCAACAACAACACTAATAAGATATAAAACATAACTCGGTCGCCGGAAAGTACGCAGAGACGTGCATAACGTCCATAAATGAAATGTAGGGGATTCGGCAAGAGCAATGCTAGATAGTACGTGTGGATGGGCATTCAGCTGCACTGGGAAGGGGTGGGTACGGGGAGGTGCGATGTTTGTAGGCCAACGCCTCGGCGAAGACGCTTATCAGTATTTGCCTCGCTCGCTAGTCGGCTAGCAGCGGAAATGTCGGTCTCTCGAGCAAGCGTAGCTTGTGCTGTGCATACGGAAATCCGCCAGGTACCTGCGCGTGTATGCATACAACCCAACGCGAGATTGCGTAGCTGGGATTAGAGGGTATGAATATGAGATGGATCAGGTACAAATCCCTATTCCGGCGCACTGAGGTGATGCTCGCCCAATATCCCTTAAAATCCCGCCACCTATCCCTGTAAATCGTCATTTGCAGACAAATACACGACGTCGTCGAGATTTAGCCTCCCCCTAGCTGCTGAGGCAGCTACGATTAATACCCCATGCCTGGCAGCTAATTGGATCCCATCAGCTTTCTACCTCTATCTCCCCTCTTCGCCATCTGACACACTTTTCCTCCAACTAAATCGCTCAATGATATAAAAGTCTTTGGTCGAATAAATCATTTCCTGACAATTTAATCCAGTGTTCAGGGTGGATGGAGAACGTACCATCCGGAACCCCCTTACGTCGGGACCGTTCTCGGTTTGTTCACGACGTTTGATTGCGGGTGTGAGTCGTTTCATAAGTGTCGTATCCAAGGCGAAAGATATTAATCGTTCTGTTGAATTATTGACAATAATTTGTATAAAAACAAACATATCCGTAATAGTGAGAGATTATACTACGGGTGTGGGAGTCTAAATGAATGGGTAAGATTAAGATGTGAGAAGGGATTTTACACGTAGGAGCAGGGAGAGCATGCAAAGGGGGTGGGTGAGGGGGATGTCGCTGTATACAACGCCCTCAAAACAAATGTTATGTTTCATCCACGGTCATGGTAGTGTTCAAAATATGAAGGCAAAACGATGCCTCAGCGACATATTTATATGAACTTAAGACACTCTAGGTATATACAATTAAAGTGGCTCCTTCGTTGATTTTCTCAACGTGGCAAGGTGCGCCCACGCCGCAAATCGGGATTAACCCTCGATGTTCCGCACAGAATGCTTCTATATGGGGTTTGCGTGCATTATCAGTGCCTATAAATACCTCAATGACACGCGAAGACTTAAAAAACAAACACTTTGATGTTGTTGACTTGACTGGGTGATAGGTAAAACGGAATCTCATTATAATCACAATCATTATCATGATTGTCAGATATATTTTGATTTTGCATTTTGGAACATCCTTTTAAATTTCGCCTCGTCAACGGAACCGCGTTTTTCTGAATTCGATTCATACATATAAATGTGCATACAGTACCGGAGAGTGACGTCATAATGAGCATGTTGTCAATACAACTAATTCTAAAATATGTGGGTAGAGCAAACATCGGTGATCCATCTGCTTAACACTCTCGGCACCAAATCACAAAAGAAGCCATTTGGTTTGTACAGTTTTTGTGTGGGTCAACCTAATGGAAATGTACGAATGTTTATTTCGCATGACGTTCAATGCACCTTCAGCACACGCAAATCATCACATGTCGCAGCTTCGGCTTCAGTATTAAGAATATGGGGAGCAGATGAACTGGCTATTTTTTATGTCCTGTGAATCTCAGTCTTTTGAATTTATTATTCATGTGTGAAATAAAGAGGGAGAGAGAGAGCAAGAGAGAGAGAGCGCAAGTGAGTGAGTGATACGGGATAAGGGAGCGACTGAGAAGATGAAAGGCGAAAAAAGAAAGAGTGTGTGCGTGTGTGTGTGTGTGTGTGTATGTGTGTGTGTGTTTGTGCGTGTGTATGTGTGTGTCAGCGCGAAAACATGAGATTTTGTGAATAGTAAAGAGAGAAAAAAAATGGGGGGGGGCGGTAGATCCCGACAATCCACACTATATTTCGGCGATCAGCAACAAAAGACGCACCGCGGAACCACACGCAGAGCGTAACATGAGATGGCGCCCTCCTACTTTTTTCTGAACTGATGTTTTTTGTTTTCTTCTTCCAGTCAAAGAACACGAAAAACAGCGCCCATTCAAGATTTCCGATCGACATCCGATATGCCGCCGTCGACTTGTATTTTCGTGGAGCGCAGTTGACGCTGCACTCCCTTTATCTCCCTCTCTCTACCCTTCTCTGTCTCTCATTATGTTTCTGTATATTTGTATAGCTCTCTCTCCCTCTTTCTCTCTCTCTCTATTATACACGCACACACACACACACACACACACACACACACAGAGACACACACACACACGTCATGTCATACCATGCCTACACAATAATATATTTGATCTCTCTTGAAAAGTGGTAACAAACACACAACATTACGTGTCCTCGTTTGTACAATAAATCATTTTACGATTACGTCAACGTGAAAATCAACAAGAAAAGAAACTGCAGAAGTAGCTGCAAGTAATAGTTAACCAATTATTTAAGGTCATGTTGACGTAGTGTTGATTCGATTCGACAACTTATTTGACGTAAACTTTACCCCTATCACAACATATTTACAAATTTTATGTTGGTCCATATTAATGTCCATACGCAAAGAACAGTGTGTATGAAACGAACTACGTTATATCAAATTACCTGACATGATACATCATGTCCATACACATTCCAGCTTTAGGGTTCTTAATGGTCAAACAATACTACTGCCAATACTACTACCAATAAGCCAATATTGCTCACATTAAAAAAA
Organism: Arbacia lixula; assembly: GCA_963669155.1. Classification (NCBI taxonomy): domain Eukaryota; kingdom Metazoa; phylum Echinodermata; class Echinoidea; order Arbacioida; family Arbaciidae; genus Arbacia; species Arbacia lixula. The sequence goes on from OZ022583.1 coordinate 15,080,938, forward strand.
AGAAAGAAAATACTCACGGATATGACCAAGGATATAAAACCACGTGCTCAGCCTTGCGCTTATCACCTGCTTATGGAACAATCACAGTGTTGCCACAGTGTGTTTTCACATAGTGAACTATGTGTTCATAGTGTTGTCACAGTGTGGCAACTATGTGTTCACAGTGTTGTCACAGTGTGTTTTCACATAGTGAACTATGTGTTCACAGTGTTGTCACAGTGTGGCAACACTGTTCTTTCCACATATTCCATAAGGGTATTAATCCTTGGTATTGCGACTGATGAAATGCCAATTTTGTCGGAATGGTGAAAAATTGAAACGTAATTGTCTTCTTCAAGCATCTCATAACATTCCCAATCTTTAACTTATCACATTCAACAAATAAAATTGGGCAGCCCTGGTAAAATATCGGGAATTCAGAATAATGAAATACCTATCCCATATAGTAAAAGTAACTTTAAGTAGAGATATGTTACCATCTGATGCTGTAAGGGACGTAGTAAAGAAATCGCTATCAGATCTACTGGACCTCAGCGTCTTGGTTGTGTTTGTCTGAGGGGGGGGGGGGGGGTGGAAAGGGAAAAATACCAGTTGTTGTCAAAACAGAGAAGTCAAGAATAACCGGCTGGCCAACTGCCGTGTTCCCTTTTTTCCTCGGATCGACGGGAAAAGAGGAGGAACAAACAGGAGCGAGAATGCGATCCTTTTTCATATTCTCCCAGCCCATTTCTGGAGGTTGAATTTGATATGGCGAATATGGCATACAGAAGCGTGGTATGGGTTAAGCTGGCGGCTCAATGGCGTGAAGGTTTTTGTTAGGATTGGCGCCAGAAAAGGGGAGAGAGACTGGAAGAAGAAAGAGAGGGAGAGAGAACACAAAAAAAGGAGTTTCACTGTGGTATGTTTTGGTTCCTCATACTTGTACACCCGCCACTATGTCAACGAGTTTTGACATGCTGCGTGTCACGGCGGCGCGAGCGAATAAAAGATGCATGCCTCCGCCGGACCTAGCCCTTTGAAAGGGACCTGACAAGACGCTGCGGCTAAGCTGCTGCCAGCCAAGCGTACCCTCTCCAAGTTCATTGTGTTGGGGGCGGCTTGGGTTTCACCGAGTCGACACGCAAGCATACCTTGGACAGGGTTCAAGGGTTGGATCACATGATACGTCTCCAATGTGACGTGGAAACCTTCAGAGCTACTACTTACTATTAAAGGTATGGGGTGGTAAGTGATATAGATTACCGACCCGCCATTGTGGCAGAACCGTCACGTGGTCTCGTTTCATTTCAACTACTTGATGATTTTGAAACGATTCATTCTCGTTATTCCGTTATCATAACACGAGAATGAGACACGTGATGACGAAAGAACTGTTTTGCCCAATCACTGATCCCGTAATGGAAACCCATACAACCTGTACCTTGAGCATTGAGAATTGCAGTACTCTAAATGCCAATGTGCACCATGACTAACACGAGACATCGCTTTGACTGGCTCTCTGGATTTTAACCCATGGAGTGCCAGATAAACTGCTTATAATGGGCTTTCTGTGTGTTACTTGTGAGAAGAAAACTGCATCTCTCACACAAAGTGTTAAAATAAAACCCTGAAAATAAACATGAAAAAGCTAAACAAATCGAGAAACAGTTAGCCAAAAATATCAGATTCATAAGGGAGTTCACTGTGTCGAAAAGTATTCATCGCTAGCCATGTTTTCTTGCTTTTTAAAACCAAAATGGGCAGGTGCTTTCTTGGGACTTTTCTTGTTCTCACATGGTACACAGAAACAATAACCATTCTGCACATAATCGTTTACAGGGTTTCCCATGCGATCTAAGTATCAGAATTCAGCGCTGGTTATCATTATTTTCACAAATTCACAATTTCATTATACTAGGTGTTCACAAAACTTTTTGCCATTTTTGAAAAATGCTTACAAATCAGTTTTAACTCACATCAATCTGAAATTGAGACATCACAAAGTCATCGAGGTTTTGTGACATTTCATCCATGACTTTTCTTGTAACAATCTTTGGAATGTTTAATGAGATTTTCACTTTTGGACAAATCAATCAGCGATAGCTATAACTTTATAATCATTCATGGAGGTCTAGATTTGGTTGAGAGTATGAAGCATTATGTGTACCAAACATTTATTTTTAGATTTTTTTTTCTTTGGGCGTCACGGATGTACATTGTACTTATACCCCAGTAATGTGCAGGCATTCCTTAAAGGGTTACTAAATTGTGTGCGTGGTTTTTTTTTAAATTTTTGTCAAAGTTAGACATTATTGCGGCAAACAAATGTGAAATTCGTTTTCAGTGAATAATTTTACATAAATAAGTGGGAACTTATTTTTCTAATTTAGTAACCCTATAAAGCATTAAGTCTAGCGTTGAAATGATTATAAATACGCTTGATGCATTAGGCATGGTATTCTTTGAGAACGAAGGTAGCAAACTAGACACGTGAACTATACAATTACAGACACTTAAAATGCTCACAAATTACATTGCTTAAGATTGAAACAATATAAAGACACATACTATGAAACAATACTTTAGGTAGAAGGAAAATTGGCGAGTCATTTCTTAAATGACAAACGCATTGACGGATGACTCGGACTTGTTTCGGTAAGAATCCGCAGGACAAAGAAAATGGAAAAGGTACGCCGGGAAGAGCACGAAATCAAGTTCAAGATGTTAACAGGAAATAAAGGCCGCTCATCAATTATTTATACCTTTGTCTCTTTAAAAGGGTTAACTCTAGCGACGAATGCAAAACAGTTTCTAAAAGTGGTATCAAAAACCTCTGTATAAAGTAACTGTGAAATGTCAGAAAGCGAGTTGAGGGGAAAAAGTTGCGAGACGAAAACTAGACGATGCCAGCCGAGAGTGGGGTAGGGTTGTAAGGGAGACCAAGAGGGCAGAGAAAACGGCTATTGACGCGATGAGGGTAAGAGAAAAGGGGGAACACTTTACTCTCGAGTGTGTTGCTGGAGGCAGTGGATTAAAAACTATCACTTTACAGCCTAATCGCGTGCGATTGAATAGAGAAAGCCTTGTAACGTCGCCAGATCACAGTGGGTTCTTAGAGAGGAGGGATGTCATCTCCTCAAACGCTGAGATGGCGACTTGGCAGGAGTGAAGAAAACACGAAGGAAGGAAGGAAGGAAGGAAGGAGGGAGGGAAGAAGGACAAACTGATACTCGATCTGAAAGAGCGAGTAAACCGTTTCGGGAAGGCATGGAATGTGATCAGGTCTGCGGTGGTTCCCGTCTTAAAGCTGCGGTTCTGTTTTGTAAAAGACCTGCCCGAAACAAGCCTCCATCCAGGGATATATGATAGAAATATTGGAAATTCTTACAGTATTGCGCAAAGAACTGTAAAAATTGCATAGAGAACTGTAAGACATAGTATTATGGTTGTTGTTATGATAATGATGATAAGTGCTTCTGCGTTAAGATCATAACGATGATTATGATTTCGATAATGATGATGATAATGCCGATGGTGATGACGCTGATGATGGTGATAAGAACGGTGGTGATGATGATGATGATGAAGATGATGATGATGACGATGATGATGATGATGATGATGATGACGATGATGGGAATGATGATGAAGATGATGACGATGATGATGATGATGATGATGATGATGATGATGATGATGGCGATGATGGGAATTATGATGAAGATGATGATGATGATGATGATGATGATGATGATGATGATGATGTTATAAACGGGGCTGATGATGTCAATAACGATGATAAAGAGGGCAATAATGACAGCAAAGAGGTTACACCATTAAAAGTGCGTGTATTTAAAAGTTGTTTAGGCTCACCCGTACACTCGTCAGATATGCCGGAACGAAAACATGTGAATAGGACGAGGAGTTACTGAGAATCGAGCATTCCATTTAGGCACATTGTCAGACTGGCAAAAAAGCGTCATAGAGATGCGAAGAGAGTGAAGAGAGATGGAAAGAAAGTGAAAAAGAAATAAATGAGATATTCTTTTTTGGTATACGTTACTCTCTGACTGTGATAATAATTTCTTAATTCTGACCACTCTAGCGACAGTTTTAGAATACGTCATTATTATCAACAAAAATGATATCAGCGAGTGAATAGCAATTACAGGGTTGATGAGAGTTGTATCATTCCATGCTACTAGACAAACGAACTGGTTCTTTAAAAGGACATATGAAATGTGTGTGTTTTCGCGTGTGTGTGCGTGTGTATATGCGTGAGCGTTTATGTGTGTGTTTGTGTGTGTGTGTGTGACAGAGAGAGAGAAAGAGAGAAAGAGAGAGATATAGATAGAGAGTGTGTGTGTGGGGGGGGGGGGGTGGAGGAGGAGGATAGAGGAAAAGATGACACATCGTGTGCGTCTTTTCCCCCGGTAAAAAATGGCTGCTGTCATTATCTCTGGCAAACAATGACTTCTATCTCCTCGCAGCGCGAAAGAGAACGATGAACGAGAGTGGTGTAAAAATCAAATGATGCATACTCTTTCGCCCGCTCTTTTGTTTTTCTCGCCCTTTTTCTTTTAGTCGCCTCATTGTTGCTATGGTGATGATGGCACCAAACCACCTGAGACCGTAGCTGGTGTTACTAACAGCCCCCATCCAACATCTGTTGACCAGGGAAGACATCAAGAGAGAGAGAGAGAGGGGGAGAGAGATAGGGGGAAGGGGGACACTATCCCTCGACTGCATTAGCCTTGCTGTATGCAACGCGACTTGAACGAGCGCGCGGCACCAAAAAGCACGTTCTCGCGTATAGTGGCTGTGACCTAACACACATGCAGCTCTGCAGCCAGCCAGCCAGCCGGCCGAGTGTTACCCGAGTGCGCCCGGTCAGGTACACAGTGCTGCTTCTGGTGGAAAAAAAAATCCGAAGCCTACGTCCGCCTGTGTAAAAGTGTATGCGTATCACCGTAACGCCTGCGCGCTCTAATGGTAGCTAATTGCACCCATTAAGCGAACGTAGGGTCTCCCCTTGCGCCTCTAAAAAAACGACAGAGCTGGCGGGCAGAAAGTGATAAAAATCTTGACAGTTCAGTACCGGTAACCAAACAAAAACACTCTTCCCTCTCAAGGCCCCCCCCCTCACATTCCCCCCTTTTTTATTGACGTTCATAATGCTCTCGTTCATTTGATTTCGTAATTATTCTTCTTTCTGTGTGTCTCTATACCATCACTCTGTTATTTAATGCTTAACATTCGACTATCTGTATTATGATATAATTTAAGTTAAAGCAAAATATTCACGTATAAGCATTATCTGAAACGTTATTACCATTAGCATTAATGCTATATTTAGGTGAACGTTTGAACCATTACTTGATACATTTTAGCCATGAATACGTTCAATTCGCGATACGTGGTCCGGTTAGCATAGTATAAGCATCATTCGTCGTTCTTGGGGACACCCCCACCCCTCACATACAGTAAGCGTTTTTATACAAACATCCTCTGTAACGACCACGTGCAGGAGAAGACCATTCAACTTGACACACTTTCCAAATGCTTACAGAAAATTACATGGTTGTACCTGTCTTTAAAAACACTTGTGTTTAAAGACCGATGTGTTTGCCTTGGTGTGGTCTTTGTAGACATGATTGTCTGTACGTCAATCAGCCTGTATGCGGTACACCCACCCACCCACACACACACACACACACACACACACACACACACACAACACACACACAACACACACACACACAAACAAACACACACACTCATACACACACTCATACACATACACACTCATACACACACACTCACACACATATACACACACACACTCATACACACACACTCATACACACATACACACACGCACTCACACACACACACACATACACATACTCATACACACATACACACACACAGACACACACACACACACACACACACACACACACATATACCCCACTGCGCACACATGTTGCACCAAGCATTAACTGCTATCATTAGGTGCAACTACTCCATTCCCCACCCCCACCCCACCGCCACACCCTTACCCCAACCCCCTATACATAGAATTCCGACCCCCTGAACACCTCCAAACCCATTACAGGGTCATCCAACACATACGGATGGGGGGGGGGGGGGGGGTTACACTCGCATGTGTAACTAGCCTGTGTCTCTTCCCTGCTTCTTTGATTGAGAGAGGGGCTCCTTCCCCCACCCCCTCCCCCACCCCCACCCCACCCACCCGCACACCTCCGTCTCATTAAGTATTGTGTGTAAAAACCTGCTCATGTTCTATTTCTATGCAATGAATACACACAAGGCCTATGAGACAATAATGTGTCTTTATCAATATTTATCAGCCCTTGTTGCATGTCTACACGAGTACTGTATTACACACAATGCCAAGGGACATCACACATATTGCAAGTGGCAGATGTTGGGTCAAAAGTGTAACACCAATGTTATTAACACTTAACACTTGATACAATAGACGATGGCATTAACTGGTGTTGATTCAACACCGCATACTCGCAGTATACACGCAAGACGGTAGCAGCTAGCAGTGCTTTAATATCTTCTTGAGATCGTGCCAAACATCTTTTTGGGGGATCAAACAGAATTCAATGCTCTGACTATCCTTTCAAAGTGACTATTTTCTTTTCTTCTCCATGCAATTTAATTCATTGCAACAATATTCTTGATATAACGAAGAAATATCTTTACGACAGCATACGTTGTAATGTATCTTGCATCCAATGTGTACATGATAACATTAATCAAATGCATGCGCAAACATTGTAATAACAAGTAAAAGGGGGAAAAGTAAATCGTCTCCCCGATGGTGAAATACAGGTCTTTCGGTGGAGTCGAGGAAGTAAGCACTGCAAGTCAACTATCGCCCGCCATACCGGGTAAGATAACGTTTCCAACCCCCCTGTGCCTGCATGCAAATGAGCCCCGACACACGATACGCTTGAGCATAATATCGCCACACCGCCGCCCCCCTTCTCTCTCCCTCCCCATCTCCACTCCTTGTCCAACCCCATCATGCCCCGTGCAGTCTCCGGGCCCGCGCTGCCTCCACGCGCAAGAGCGGCTTAGGCGCGGGGACTGGGATTAGCAAATAAATTGGGTACAATCAGGGACGGGAGGAAAGCTCGGCATTGCTCAGCGTGAGGGATTCCTTGCTCGCAGATCTCTGCTGCAGATTCCTACCTTCTCAGGCGCGGATTGAGTCAGCTCAGATAAATTCCATATTTGCATCACCGGGGCTTATCGTGAAGCTCTCTCATCTTGTGTCTACACCCTCTCCCTGACTTCATTTCGCTCATCGCTTTCACCCTTTCTCTCTCTTCATCTCACTCTCTCTTTCTCTCTCTCTCTCTCTCTCTCTCTCTCTCTCTCTCTCTCTCTCTCATTACGTTGTCCTTCCCCTTCTCTTTCGCATTATCTAGTTTCTTTCTTGTCTCTAAACCCACTCCCCCCCCCTCTCTCTCTCTCTCTCTCTCTCTCTCTCTTCTCTCTCTCTCTCTCTCTCTCTCTCTCTCTCTTTCTCTCTCTCTCTCTCTCTCTCTCTCTCTCTCTCTCTCTCTTTCTTTCCTTCTTTCACTCTTACCCTCTCTCCGTCTTACATCATCTCTCTCACTGTCTCTCTTACTTCTCTATGTTGTCCTCTCTCCCTGTTTGTTCTCTGTTTCGCTTTCCTTTCTCTAAATCCTCTTTCACTCTTTCCCCTTTTCCTACATTTGTGTTCAGATGTTTCTTCTAATGCTTTATCGACCTCTGTATACATCTCTACACCTGTACATCTCTCGTTCGTTCCATGTCCCCCTTTTCCTCACCTCAATAATGCTACATCATTTTTCCTCAATTTCTATAAGTACCTCTGTCACACCTGTCTCTCGTACTATTATATCTCTTCATTGCATAAATCAAATCACATACTGTTACTATGTTGATGTTCTTAACGCGAACTTGCTCCTAAACTATCACGCATTACTTTGGAGACAAGAGTGTTCTCTATTTCTCTCTCTTTCACTCTTTCTCCATAGTCTTTCTTTATTCCTTGCTATATTATATATATATATCGCCCACACGCAGACAAACATAATGCTCACACATATTATACATACACCTACAATCAACATTACCGTGATTCTGAGGTTATTACCTTGGGGAAGAGAGTCTCTCTCTCTATCACACACACACACACACACACACACACACACACACACACACACACACAC
>OZ022583.1:15094177-15116677 GCA_963669155.1 Arbacia lixula
GCGGCTATCAGTAGCCGTACAGCCATCATTCTCCCCTCCCTGCTCCATCCATTAACCTTAAACGCTGCCGTTTGCCGTAAAACATCCCTCTCCCCCCTCCATCCCCCATGCATGCCTTGCGGCTTCCGACTCGGCTCTCCCCCGTCTCCCCTCCCCACACGCCCGGCCGGGCTGGCGGACGGGCGGACGAGGGAGATATAGGGTCTAGTCAGTCTCGTCTCGCTACTCCTCAGCGCCCCCATTTGCTCCGCGGGACCGGGCACTCCATCCCACGGACGCACCGCTTAATGCCCCACAATCCCTTCCAAATTGGGATTTCAATAATTAATGCACTCTGCGTCCGTCAAACCGTGTAGCGAAGGCTTTATTTCCAACCCAATCCCTCTCTCTCGATCTTCCCGTCTGCTTTCGCCTCTCCTCCTCTCTCAGCGGTCTCCCGCCAGCCGGGATGCTACTCTCCCCCACTCTCGGCCTGTTCCCAGGAGAGCTTGCGCAACGCAAATGGCAGAGTGCCCTAATCTGCGATCATGTTTGTTCCAGACTCTTCAGTCTTTTTTTCTCAACCACTCCTATACCATTCACCCATCGCCCCCCCCCCCCCCGCCTTTTTTTCATTTGCTCTTGTTATCTTAACGTTCTTCGCTTGTCGTACAAACTCTTGTTTCCCCTGTTTCCTGTCTTTCACTCCCATACAAACTATCTCACCTCCCTCTCCTTTTCTTTCTATTTCTCTTCATAAGATTAGCTTTCCATTCCTCACCCCCCCCCCCCCTCTTCCTCTCTCTCCCTTTCTCTCTCTCTCTCCACCTTTCTCTCTCTCTCTCTCTCTCTCTCCTTTTCTTTTCGTTTCCCTTGATAAAATTGTCTTTCTATTCCTCTTCCTTTCTCCCCCACTCTCTCTCTCTCCCCCCCCCCCCCTCTCTCTCCCCCCCCCTCTCTCTCTCTCTCTCTCTCTCTCTCTCTCTCTCTCTCTCTCTCTATCTCCCCTGCCCCATCTCGTCCCCCTCCCTTCCCCATTTCCCTCCCTCCATCAAAGTTAATACCACGATCAACAACACCCCTGCCGAGATACCTTCCTTCTTCTTTGTGTTCCTTAAACGCCAACATTCAGGAGCACAACTGCTCCGATGCAAATATGTCATAAGTACGCGGTCCCACGGGAGGGTGGCGTATCCACTCTGAGGATATGGGGCGACGATTAGGGGTACTTCGATCTAGAGGGGCTCGCTTTCTTAAAAATCATTGCCCACTTCCACCGTTTCCTCCATGCACGGAATCACACGGCGTGGAGGTGATACATGAAAAGGAAGCGACAGATAAGCGCTCTGCGATTATACCGGGAAGCGAGCGAAGAGCCCCGGCGGCGGCGCCCGAGGAACCATCGACCATCTTGCCCAATTCTTCCGCCGCTCTCAGTGGATCTTGGATTTTTCTCCTCCCTCCCTCCCTCCATCCCTTCCCTCGTCTTGTTCTGCTTCTTCGCAAGGATAGGGATGAGGAAGAAATAGGTTGCATCAGGAAGGCGAGGGGAGGTGTCAACGGAGAGAGGCGATCGGAAACCATTTATCGTAGACTTTCCGACTGAATGTCATTAACGTTGCAAGCCTGAAATTGAGAACACAGCTTTAGCACTAGCAGAGGAAAAGGCGCTACTTCTATTATTGACCATTACGTTACACATCATGATAAATTGAGTGTCATAGTCTTAATATTATTGTAGTAAATGCAGTTATTATACATATATATATCTAAGTCAGGTGTATTATAATGAAAAGAAAGTTGTACGATGTTCAATGGCAAACATTGAGCCATATTATTATTAGCTACATATTCAACATGCCCAAATCGACCGTACTGGACCGTTCAACCAAGAACGGCCAATTTATTCCCAACGTTTCGCATGTGTCTGTGTAAGTGATCCCACATATTATTATAGCTGGTTAATTACAATCGATAATTGTTATCAAACTTGCACCAAAATGTGCCAGAGCAGGTCTCGAATTTCTCTTAAAGGTTATCAATATCCGCTTTGAATAAACTGCCATTACACCAGACTGGCCACGGTCTTTGCGGGTACATGTGGTGCTTAATTTTGCTTTCAAACAAATCGTTCCTTGAATCTGTCATTTTAGGGTAACAACGTTATAAAGGATACGCTCTAAGGGGTACATGGGACCAGACGATGTGACCACAGTCTACCCTAATTGTCTCCGTGACCATGGAAACCGTATGAAGTCTCAGCCTTCAACATTGATCGCATTTGTATAACCGACCTCTCCCGCAACCACTCCACGTTCTCTCTGTTTCTTCCTTCTTCTCTTTCCCTCTCTTTTCATTATCCTCCAGTCATATATAAATCTTAAGTTTTTTCGTTCCATCTTCCCACTGCTACATAATGTCATAACTATCACTTAAGTTCAACATTGACGGCATCATTGACTAGAAAAGAGCAGACACAAAATCTTACAAAACTTTATAAGATCAACGCTGTATGCGTCATTAGTATTGTACCAGTAATGATATCCACAACTCTTAAAAGACTGGCTTTCTTCCTGTGCAGACATTTTTTTTAATGACGGCAGATCCTTCATTTTCATCAATTTAATATCATACTTGAATAGTTTTAAATGAAAGAAGAAAACAAGAAGAAAGATAAGAATGTGATATGAAGCAATCTAACGCAATAACCTTGATAACAGCCGTTCTTTGGAAGGGCTGACAACAATGATTAACACATTACCTTGCAACTTCGGTGTTTATTTTCCTTTTCTTCCTCCAATTACACGCCACCTTACCTCGCCACGGGAATCTCACAACACACTCTACATGGGGTCTTCCTACCATAGCACCGCCGTACTAATTTGTATTATGACTGGAGTGCAGGGTCTTGATAATACCCCTAAATGAGCATGGATAGTTCTTCCTAGCTTGGCATATCTTTGTATGTACATACAATGTATCATTGTTCGTTCTTAAACATTAGTTATTATAACCCTTATGGAACAATCACCGTGCTGCCACAGTGTGTTCACATAGTTTTTTCACAGTGTTGTCACAGTGTGGCAACGATGTGTTCACAGTGTTGTCACAATCACTGACAATGTGGCATCACGGTGTTCTTTCCACATGTTCCATAAGGGAAGTTGCATTGTTATAAAGAAGTATGCGTATAGCCGTATACAATACAAGGTATTCAAAGGAGAAGGAGGAGGAGGAGGAGGAGGAGGAGGAAGGGGATGGCGAAAGCAAGATGGGGTAGGATAGGTGGAGGAGGAGAAAGAGGAATACATAGAAGAGAACGTGTAAATCACCTCCCTCGCACTTTACCTCTAGCATGTCTAGTCTTCTTTCTCTTCCTTCTCTTGTTCTCCTTCTTTCCTCCCACCTTCTCCTTCTCCTCTTCCTCCTAATTTCCATCTACTCTCTCCTTATTCCCTCCTCTACTCTCCTTCCGCCTACCTCCCCTTCATCTGCCCCTCTCCTCCTTATCCTTTCCTCCTATTCTGTCTCCTTTGCTACTTCTCGTCCTTCTTCATTTTCCATTTCTCTTTGAAATCGTGAAATCTATGCAGAATTTGACAGAAAATTATGAAATCATTGACCTTTGAACCTTGAGTACTATTTTTAGAGACATTATGTAAAAAAAAATATAGACGTGTAGATCTGTAGATAGTGGGTAGATGGGTGGAGGTAGTACATGGGTAGAGCATCTCCCTCCCATCACCAGTCAAGCTGAATGTGTATCTTTATAGTTTAACCCTCACGTACACCATGTACACCCGGTAGGCCGCCTAGACAGCCGTAAACATGTGTTTCCGTCACTTCCTGCATGCCAACTATATCTGTATACACACCATCACAATAATGTTCAATATTGATTACATGAAGCACAACCAGAGGGCAGAGGCATGCTGCGTCCGTAGTATAATGACAGTGTTAATGTTCCTCCGATGCATCATTACATATCTCGGCGGGCCGGGGAGATGATGTGTGCGGAGTACGTGACGTGGATGTTAATGAGGAGCTAGGCACGTCCCCATTGGTCGTTATTACGTCGATGCCAAGCCCCCCACACCGGGCACGATATGATGGCGAGAGATTGTGTCTGCCTCACTTCACCATTCCCCTTCTTTTTCCTGATCTTCTACTTCTTTATTAACGTTTTTTCTTTCATTCTTCTCCTGATCTTCATAATGTTTTTTTTATCTATTTCCTTATCTACATCTTACTCGTCTAATCATTACGTTAACGTCATTCTTCGCCTCCTCCTCGGCTTCGTTTCTCAGCTTATTTTCTTTCTTTTCCTTCTTCCGTTCCATCTTCTCTCTGTTTTTCGTCTCCTCTCTTCTTCTTCTCTTTCTTATCCTTCGTTTATTCTGTTCCAAATTCCAAATCACTGATTCTCTCCTCATTGATCTCTCAAGTCATTCTGTTTGGTAAAAAAATACGACATAGAGCATTATCTTAATCTACATACCAGAGTTACGATTAGTTACAATTTGCGCTTGACCCTAGAATTGATGAAAGTAGGTAAATAAGAAGCATCTCATTCGAGCTATGCTCGAAACAAATTCATTCATAACTATCATAATTATATGTTGCATATCACTTGCTATTTGATCACACCCGTTTTTGCCCGAGCACCTCTCCATGAATGCGGCAGATCTAGAAAAGCACTCGGCTCTGCTATCATTTTTTTCAGAAATGAAGATGCGTCAGCTTTTGCATATTTTTCACATTTCCATACAAGCTGATTCCGAATGCTAGTAGCAGCATGATTGCAGTTAATACAAGGAAAATTTAGGAAAAGGATGAATGGATAACTTGACTTTTGAGTGGCAGTATTCATGGAAGTAGAGGCTGGTGCTATGTCTACATTGGCTTGGTGTTATATAAATCCACGCTAACAATCCGTCATCGCCATTATCCTCACCATCGCATCCACAATCACCATCACAACCACCATCATCATCACCAGCACTACCACCACCACACCAGCACCATCATCACCATCACCATCACCATCATCATCACCATCATCATCATCATCATCATCATCATCATCATCATCATCATCACAATCACCATCAACATCACTATTACCATCATAATCACCATCTCATTAACACCACCACTAGCATCACCATCATCCTGAATATCATCATCACCACCGAGCCCACCATCACCATCACCACCACTACCACTACCACCATCACCATCACAATCACCACATCCACCGCCATGACTATCGCCATAACCACCACCACCACCACCACCACTTCCATCATCATCATCACCTCAACCACTATCACCATCAACACCATCATCATCAATATCGATTAAACATCTACATTACTACGATGATGATCATTATCAACAAAGCCATCGTCATCCTTACATTGATCACGCAAATGTCACCATTTCTATCCCAATCTTCATTATCAACCCGTTACAATCACGCCGTTAGCAACATTACACATCATCCCCATAAAAATCATCGCGACCATAATCATCATCGTCCTCGTCATCGCCGTCATCGTCATCAGCAGACCAATTCTTCTGATATGTCCATTATACCGTATCGCAGTAAATATCGTGGCAACTACCATCAATGCACGATGTACCCCATTATGACGTCAGTGTTCTTTAAGGTCACTGACTGGTGTAGACATAGCACCCCCTTAAACGGACGATGGCAATTACGAACTTCTTCCCTTAGGTCTGACCTCATGTCTCCTTTCAATAATCTATTGTTTCCTAGTAAAAAGTGACTAATTGTGCAATTTGTGAAACGTGGGTGCATTGTGAAGTGAGGTGTTGCATAACAAGCTGTGTTTGTGAGGCCGGAGTAAAACGACAACTTGACGCTCATCATATCATATATATAGTGTCTGATTGTAGAAGATTTCCATGGGGTGTCTAAGGAAGATGTGAACTTACGGCGGCAATGTTAGGGGAAGACAGAGAGAAAGAGAAAGAGAGAAAAAAAGTTCGTACGTGTATGTGTGTGTTTGCGTGTGTGTGTGTGTGTGTGTGTGTGTGTGTGTGTGTGTGTGTGTGTGTGTGTGTGTGTGTGTGTGTGTGTGTGTGTGTTCATGTGTGTGCGTGTGTGTGTTGGTGTGTGATGGTGTGTACTTGTATGATAGTACATGTGTGTGATAATGTTTGCGCATGCATGTGTAGTCATGTGTGTATTTGAGAGTGTAGGTGATAATAATTTTAACTGTGTATATTCGGGCGTGTGCGTGTTTCGTCGCTTCATTTTGAGTTGGGGGTTGTGGTGGTGTGTTTGTTTGTGGGGGTGCGTACATATTAGCGTACGTATGTGTGTATGTGTTGTGGTTAATGTAATGCCCCTCTCTCTCTCTCTCTCTCTCTCTCTCTCTCTCTCTCTCTCCCTCTCTATATCTCTCTGTCTCACTCTCTATTTCTCTCTCTCTCTCTCTCTTCTCTCTTCTCTCATTCTTTCTCTCTATCCATATATCTCTATCTCTTTCCCTATATCTCTGTGTCTTTATCCATATCTCCCCCCCTTCTCTCCCCCCCCCCTCTCTCTCTCTCTCTCTCTCTCTCTCTCTCTCTCTCTCTCTCTCTCTCTCTTTCTCTCTCTCTCTCTCTCCCTGTCTACTATATATGCCTATAATGTCCCACCTGTGCGCGTCTCCATACGTCATTTATTGCTTGGTGCGCACACACACGCACCATGATGGAGCGATGCGTTTGTGAGAGTCAACAGACCTGAACCTGGGCTAATGGCATCGTGAATATTCATCACCAGCTGGTTATCTCTCATCCATGCACCACCGATAGAGAGACAAAGAGAGAGAGGGAGAGGGAGAGAGGAGAGAGAGAGAGAGAGAGAGAGAGAGAGAGAGAGAGAGAGAGAGAGAGAGAGTGAGAGGGGGGGAGACCGAGAGAGACAGAGAGAGAGAGAGACCGAGAGAGGGGGGAGACCGAGAGAGAGAGAGAGAGAGAGAGAGAGAGAGAGAGAGAGAGAGAGAGAGAGAGAGAGAGAGAGAGAGAGAGTGGGAGAGAGCAGGATAGAAGGTGAGAGAGAAAAGGGAAAGATGGGAAGAAGAAGAGAAACGGATAGCGGGTAGGGGTGAAAGAGAGACAGAGAGGTGTATGTAAACAGACAGACAGTCAGAGAGGGACATAATGATATACAGACGTGCAGAGATAACAAAATATGAGTGATAAATGTATAGAGGAGGAGAGAGAGTGGGAAACAGATATAAAGAAATGCACAAGTAAGAGAGAGAGAGAGAGGGGGGGGGGGGAGAAAGAGAGAGAAAGCAAGCGAAAGAGATAGTGGTATGTAGTGGAGAGAGGGGGACAAAGAGAGAGAAGGTGTGCACATTAAACGTGACCAAAAGAGAGCAGATAACATTCATACATTTGTCATGATTTATCATAATTATATACCTAGATTGAAAGGAAAGGCAGTGAGAGACTCAATTCAGGCCATTAAACATGTTCCAGAAATATCGGAATCAGAAGGACGCCATGCAATGGACTGTACGAAAGTGAATGCCAGACACACACTGGATGATAATCATGATATTGTAGGAATATGACAGTTGTATGCAGAGCATATAAACAAAATTAAATGATGATCTTTGTTTAGAAATTCAGACTGCTCATATGACCATGATTACTACTACTATTACTACTACTACTACTGATAATAATAATAATAATGATAATAATACTAATACTACTACTACTACTAATAATAATAATAATAATAGTAATGATAATAATAATGATAATAATAATAGTAATGATATTGATAATAATGATAGTAGTAGTAATAAAAACAATAATAATAATAATAATAATAATAATAATAATAATAATAATAATAATAATAATAATAATACAACTTCTGCTGCTACTACTACTACTAATATTACTACTTCTGCTACTACTACTACTACCACTTACACCACTATTACATCATACTTCTACTGACTTCTACTAAGCGTAGTACAATGTTTGTCAGTACTTTCTCTCGCATCGATTTCTTCTGGGAATGTCACTTTTTACCCAAAGAAATCTCATTATAGAATTCCTCTCTTGACAAAACCGTTCTCTATTTTGACAAGGAACAGGCGATTCGAGACGTAAACGGTAATCAGGCTGGCGGTTTGTTTGGAAGCATCGACAGAAACAATCGACCCAGAACTTCGGGGGAGAAATCATGGGGACTTGCTCTCCCCCTCACCAAGGAGAAGGGGGTCCTATGGGGTTGTGTGGGGGGTTGAGTGCCCCTCTCTGGCCCTCTGAGGGGGTGCTAGATTACAAGTTTTAATTACACCGTCCCGGCTGCCAGCAGAGCAGCCGTCTCGGGTCACCAGCAGGAGAAGGGAGGATGCGTCAGTCTCTCCCCCTAAGCTCCCCGTAAATGGCTCGCGACGACCTGCTAATTGACACCTCCAACCAAATGCAACGGAGTTGTCATTTTTCTCCAGTTTTGAAGAATTTGGGGAAAAAGAAATATATGTGTTGTATCTTTGCGACTTCCTCTCCCTTGTGACTGTCATTTCCCATATTCCTCTCTCTCTATCTCTCTCTCTCTCTCTCTCTCTCTCTCTCTCTCCCTCCCTCTCTCTCTCTCTCTCTCTCTCTCTCTCTCTCTCTCTCTCTCTCTTCCTTTCTCTTTCTCACTTAATCTCTCTCTCTCAATCTCTCCCTCAATCTTTCTCTCACCCAACCTCGTCTCTTTTTCTCTCCCCCCCCCCCCTCTCTCCCTCTCTCTCTATATATATATCTCTCTCTCTCTTTCTTTCTCTCAGGCTCTCTCGCTTTCCCTATCTGCCTCCCTTTCTCCTTATTTATTCGATTCTGACCATACTCTACCTTTCTCTCATGGCCTCATATTCAGGGGTGATGTTCTTGTCAGTCACAATCTCGTTTGACAGCATCAGATTTAATTAAATCGATTTGTAATATATATTGATTTAAGTTTTCTGTTTCAAATTCATAGCATTATCGCCTGTATCGTATACAGCGCAACGGTCGAATTGTGATTCAATTCTGAACTTATCCGATCCATTCTTTCATTGTGGACTGGCATTTTCTCTGGCTTTGTTATTAAAATTGAGGCATATCCATCGATAGTGTTATGCCTTAATGTGTCGATGCCGCGTTAAAACTGAATTACAAATTACATTTCGTAAAAACGCAACACCAAAGCGAACATTTCAATAGAGAAAACAGTAAATTGAAAATGGCCCGCAGTGCCCGCGCCTTGTAATACTTGAATCTCAGTTTTAAAAACTGTCAAAATTGAACATGACATGAACGGGAAAATATATTTTCAGTCCGTTGCGGCTCCTAAACAGAAATTTCAAAATTTCCATGAATAATGGAAACATTTTACATATACTGTATTTATATATCAGTCCAGATGATGAAGGTGAATCTTTTGCTTCTCGTCTTTTCTTCCTCCGCCTGACATTTATTTGATAATTGAAACGAGTAAACGGTTGTGTTTCATGTATATCAACCTCTATGCCTACTTAGCGTCAGAAAATAATCGATTATTTGCGTTAAAATTATAATTTCCTCTGTCACCTTAAATCCTTATGCGCCAATCTGAATGTTTGCGTGTATTGATGGTGCATAGATGCGCCCATGGCGTTTATATAGGTGATGTAGATCGTAGGTATCATCTAACTTGTCAATACTCGATTCATGCAAAGAAGGGTTCATTAATGCTTAAATTATTCAGTATCTTAGTTGATTTTGAATGCTATTCTATCAGGCTGTCCATTTGTCACACCACTTATATACTCCCTCATTATGTCTATTTAACCCTTTGTCTGTATTTATATCTTCTTCTCCCCCCCCCCTTTTTTTCTCTCTCTCTCTCTCTCTCTCTCTCTCTCTCTCCGTCTCTCTCTCTCTCTATCTCTCTCTCCCTTTCTCTCTCTCTCTTTCTCTCTCTCTCTCTCTTTCTATTTATCCATCTATCTTTAGATAGATAGACGTAGTTCTGTATGTCTGTCTCTCCATCTTTCTGTGTCTCTCTCTGTCTCTCTGTCTGTCTCTCTCTCTCTTTCTCTCTCTCTCTCTCTCTAACTCTCTCTCTCTATATATATGTAATATATATATCTTTATCTCTCTTGTTTCCTCTCTCTGTCTCTTTCTCTCTCTCTCTCTATTTCTACTTCTCTTCTCTCTCTCTCTCTCTCTCCTCTTTCCTCTTTCCTCTGTCGCTCTCTGTCTCTCTCTCTCCTCTTCCGGTCTCTCTCTCTCCCTGTTCTCTCTATCACTCTTCTCTCTTCCCCCTTATCTCTCTCTCTCTCTCTCTCTCTCTCTCTCTCTCTCTCCCTCTCTCTCTCTCTCTCCCTCTCTCTCTCTCTCTCTCTCTCCCTCTCCCCGCTCCCTCCCTCTTCGCACCCACTCCTCCTGTCCTTCTCTTACTCCTTCCCTAACGCAGTCCTCACAGCTCTAATGGTTTCCTTGCCACCTCCTCTCTGACCTCGCTCCGCCGCGTTACTCCGCGGCCGTCTTAACACCTCGTCCCCTCTCCCCGCCTGACTCCCAGCAAACTCGAGCATCTGTTTCCCACCCACGATTAACCCTCTCAACCTATACCACCCTCATACCCCTACACCTTTCAGCGCTCTCGGTGTTTAGAGGCTTAATAGGATGTGTGGTAGTTTGTATCCAGAGCGGGAGTCGGCGGCGTCAAATTAACCCCCGCCAAAATACCCCGAAGCCCTTCACTCGACATGCCAGTAGACACGCTGCTGCTGTCATCAGTGACAATCTCCCTAGACCGCCACTTTATGGGGGAAATCTTTTCTCCTTGCTCCTGGTTTGGTTTGTTATCATCTACTTTTTGCCATTTTTGCTCCAATTTTGCATTTAACTAAAGTTGGGTGTCCGTAGTAACAGAGAGTATAGTCTACTGTCGCTATGATAGTGAGTGAAATGTGTACGCGCACACGTGCGTATGTGTAAGTATCTGTGCTCATGTGTTTGTGTGTGTTTGTGTGTGTTTGTGTGTGTGCGTTTGTGTGTGAATGTGTGTGTCTGTGTGTATGTGTGTATGAGTGTATGTGTGTGAGTGTGTGTGCGTGTATGTGTGTGAGTGTGTGTGCGTGTATGTGTGTGAGTGTGTGTGCGTGTGTGTGTGTGTGTGTGTGTGTGTGTGTGTGTGTGTGTGTGTGTGTGTGTGTGTGTGTGTGTGTGTGTGTGTGTGTGTGTGTGTGTGTGTAGTGACAACTGAGCTTTCAGGCCTCGGCCCTTCGCATGCTTCATCAGATCTACAATAACAATGACAAGGAGACATACTTATGGACAAATATAAGGTGGTCTGTATTGGCAAAGTCATGCACAGACACGGGATGGTAAATGCATGGTGACACCATGGACCTTCCAAGGTGACACCATTTTACATATATTCATTAGAAACCAGGGGCAACGCTTACGAAAGCTCATAGCGCACCTTCAACACACTAATATTACACATATTTGCCTGAATGGTCACGTGTATGTGCCAACAAAATGTACTAAATAGACATTTAAGATAAACATGATAAAGGGGCGAGAAAAAAAATGGGAAAGAAAATCTCAAAGAGAAGGACAAAGTGAGGAATAGAACAAAAGAAGGTGGCAAAAGTCACATTGTAAAAGGAAGGAAGGAACGACCCTACCTACGCAAGGAATAGAACCGGGGTCGCGCGTTCTTACAAATAGCGTCTTAACCAATATATCCACAAATCTTCCCATTTATGTACAGCAGGGGCTACAGTAATTTTAAAGTTCATAATTATTCAAGCTGAAATCTCGCAATGATCCCGACATCTGACTAAGAAACGGAAAATTAAGCTATTAGACTCACAAAAAAAAATCTAAAAACATGTACGGGATACATACAGCTCGTGGAAGATCGTCATGTCATTTCATGATTGGAATTTAATGCCCCTTCCATTGACATAACACGTACATACGTCTGATTTTTGACATTAATACCTAACATCAAAATTTACACCACGATGACTTGATCAGAAAGCAAAATGGAGGCAACTTCTACCATAGAGCAATGTCTCAGCTACAACATACTGAAATTTGAGGGAAAATCAAACTGGATTACTGACATACGAAAAAACGGGTAAAAAAGTTATTGACATCATACATGAAAATTCATTCTTTCGATTCATATGGCAATATGATGATGTCACAATATTTTAAGGGCTAAACTAAACCTGAAAGGGCATCTACATTTCCCACTCGTCAAGAATGTTTTAAAAGAATTGACGTTCGCCATTTATTCTGAGGAGCTATTAAACCACGACGGACCACATTCTAATATCATACGTTCTATGAAAGTATCATATAATATTCTAAAACCTATATGCAGTATGTATAAGTATATAAATAAAAGTAACAGTAATATTATCAGGGGAGAATGCAAGCACACATTGTTGTAAATCATTATTAGCTTGGGAAGAAATCTACGAAAATATAAATGATAACGAAACTTACTACTGAGAAGCTGGGCTAGCGTATACGTTATATATAAGTATGAGGGTTGGGGTCGACAGAATGAAGAATATAACTGTCTTTTTATTTTTTATTTTCCAAGTAAGTTAACAGTTCTCCATATATCAGCTCCATGTAAAAACAGGTTACGTTGCTCATACTTCCATACATATACGTAATTACGTTCATATCTGCCCGCTATTTAGATTCTAGTTGATTGAATATTTCCATGCACTCGTAGATCATTGTTACACTATATTAATCCTAACAAAGTATAGTTTTGAATGAAATTGGAAATGCTCTGTGAGTCCAATATACAATGTATTACTGAGCTTTGGATGGACCAGCAAGCTGATGGCGTGACGTTATATCTACATCATTAGTGTCATGGGAATGAATGTAGACTTATGAATGAGTGTATTATATAGGGTTGATAGCACTATTTGAACTTGGGGTTGAATTTTCTGGTTAATTAGGTCAAACGCATAATAAATGGCAAGGGTGCGTAATTGCGTTTTGGAGTTTAGGGTTTGCATTGTCATTTTCTCTCTTTCTCTGTTCATCTATATTGATTTATTTTTAGATTCGTACAATATATCGTGTACAGTTAGCAACATTTGTAATAAAATAGAATTGTGCATTTTAATCTTGTACTTGCTTCCCGCAGTCCTCATCAAAAGAGTAAATACTATTGTAGTGAGTATTATAACGATGTATGCAGTAATAATGTACGTGGGTTCAGTAAGACAAAATGCACTTTTCCTCAGAATGTTCTTCTCTTAAGCATTTGAGTTTTGGAAGGCAGGCTAGCAAACGCCGGACTGCATGCCTCTGTCCGATTCAAACAAATCTGATGGACGGACGGTCGCTGCGTCCAATCAGAGCGGCTTTTTCGTACGCATGCGCGGTCTCGCTAAGGCTCTCCTTTCAAATTTCAAGGGAAATCTGACCATATCGCCAGGGCGTATTTTCTCCGGGATGGAAATTCTCGGCGATCGCGCGATCACTCGAATCGTTGCGATGAGTTCCGTCGCGCGTTGTGAACACGAATTCGGGCTGATGAAATACGTCTAGAACCTAGACTAGCCCCCGACTGGGCCGATCGTAAATCTGTGCGTAAAATACACATCAAGGAGTCCATCATAAACAACGCTTGACAATCATGAGGGCTGGTTACAGTAACGGAGATGCAATTGCTGCTCTCCAGGGGTAACACGAGTCTCAAATGGGGACAGAAGGAGGCACCAGAGTGTGAGTTTAGCGGGAGGGTGGGTGGTTGCTATGGATGAAGATAGGGAAGGGGGGGGGGGGGGTAAAGATAAGCTGGAGGAGGAAGAAGAGAAAGAAGATGATGAGGAGGAGTTGATACTTTTGCTCACCTCATAATAGATTTGATGGACTATCAGCATAATTAGGATGACATTGCATTTTACTGGTATTTGGAAAACATGATAACACACATACACATACACACACGTGCGCATTATCACACTGTTCACAAACACACACACACATATAAACACGCACGTGAATGGTACAATTGAGAAAGGAGGAGGGGGAGAAAGAAAGACAGAGGGGCATTTGGGATAAACATTAGTAGCCTATAATCATAATAATAATCATCAAATGCATGAGATAAATGTGTGTTTACTTGATTATACATTCAGTGAAATATCGAGAGAGTGGATGGGTGACACACATAGAAACAGAGACAGGGAGTACAACGAGAGGGGGTTATAGAGTGTTTGGCATAAACAGTTTGGCCCGAATTTTAGATTTAGAACATGGTTTATTTAAATATAGGGGTAAGATTCATAATGAGTTAGGCCCACATGGCATCAGACAACAGAAGGAACGAGAGTTGATGATGGGGTCAGAAAACCAAACACAAGCGGAAGAGCGATAAAGGGAGGGTTGGAATGATAGATAATAGCCACATGCACACGCCCTTAAACAACGGTTTACTCCATAAATCTGGGACCATACCGAGCCTCCGTGGAGTGTGAAGAAGGGAAATCAATCAGGGAGGCGCGGAGTGTGTCTATATACACGCATCGGCGAGCTCTGTTGAATCATTTAAGAACTAAAACAATCCCTGTCCGCACCACGGGGTACTGTAATTGATATTCGATATATACGGGTGGAGATGACGGGCAAGGGTTCCTGTTTACGGCGCACTGACAGCAATAGCAGCCGGAACGCTCGGGTAGCCGGCGCATAGCGACCGCTGGTGCGTGTCGCATCAGGGGCGACGACCAAGAGTGACCAAACGGAACGGGCAAATGGGATGGAAGATATGGGGAGGGGGGAGTGACAAAAAAGGGGACAGTCTCTGTTGAATTGACTGGAGATGCTTACTATCCAGCTTGCCTTTAACCTGTTGTCATGACAACTAATTACTCTTGCTGGGCAGGCGTAATAGTTTATGGCGCGTAACACACAGGAACAACTTTAAATGGTGACGAATAAAGCAAAATTCATGTGGCACGCCTTTCTCCTCAATCGGCACGCCCTTCAATGGCGTCATATTTACCTAACAGAATCATGGCCCAACAACAAAGCAGTAGCGAAAGTTTCACATCTTTCGTAGATAATGCCAAAGATATTGACCCGACGCGATGATGACCTACTTGAAACATAACATTTTGTTCTTATTCTTCCTATTGCTTTTGTCACAGTTTTGTCTTTGTGCATAATAGCTATTATTACTGACAGTATTAAAGTCTTAATGTTCCATCGGAGTATTTGTGCACAATTAAGCCACACGACTCCAATAAAGAAGTAGCCTTTAAAAATTTGATAGAGACTGCTCTAAAATTCATGGTTAAAACTATACGCACTAGGTGATCTCAAACGATGTTAATATCACGAGGCACAGACCGAGGGATTAGAGTATTGTTTTGAGATCACCATTAGTGGTTTGGCATCACGAAATCTCATGTCCAGATTAAGCGTCTGTCCACTCGACGGACTTTTGACCCCGGCCTCTTTCAGAAATCAAGTGGGTTCTTTAAAGGGATAGCTCACCCTAAATTAAGTTGGTTTCAGTCAAAGCAGACACATGAAAGACACATATAAGTAAAGGTTTGATGAAAATCCGTCAAAGGATACAAAAGTTATGATATCTTATAGTTTTGATTTTGTGACGTCACGTGCGAGGTGCTCTCCCATATGATATGTGCAATATGGTTACACAAATTACACTTTTTCTGTTTTTGACCACGGGAAAAAAATCATACAGGTTTGTTTGTAAAAACGTTTTTCTAATGATGTATCAAATGCACAGGTAAAAGGATGCACATCTTTTTGAGAAAATTTTCGAAAATAATGGTACACAGCACATGGGAGAGCAGCTCGCACATGACGTCACAAAATCAAAGCTTTAAAAGATCATACCTTTCTCATCGTTTGACGGATTATCATCAAACTTTTACTATTGCGTTTCTTTCATGTGTCTGCTTTTACTGAAACCAGCTTAATTTCAGGGTGAACTATCCCTTTAATAGTTATAAAGACTATGGGACCTGTGACGAGTGGAGTTTTACGATTACCATGGGTCCTATTCTGATTTGATTTCAGGAAACCTGGAAGGAATCATCTCAAAATTCTAAAATGGTTGAACTCGAATGAAATCTGGACCCTGTGAGAACAGAAGAACAATTCTGCCATGATTATGACCTGTATTAATTACCAGTCCTATCCAGGCCTCACCATAGTCAAGTACATTAACGTTTAGTTTACCAAAGGGGTTACTCGTCCTTTGGTTTGAGTGCATATTTTAGTGCAGTTGTCAGTGTAGGTGAGAGTGTAGTTTTGAGGGTATATTTCAGTATTGAATCGCTTCGACATGTACAGTGTATGTTGTTAGCAGTAGGGTCTTTCAGACTACACTTGAGGACTACCTAACAACAAGTAAAAAAATAAGTGACAATAACAGAAATGGGGCGGTCAATGATGATTCAAGTTACGAAAGGAGCAATATATACAATTATATAAAGAAAGCATAAAATAACCACTGACATTTGTACAGATCGGATGTCGTAAATCGTATTTATCCGATAACAGCTATGCAAAACTCGCACTAACCATCAGCCTAATGCGTTGCGACATTCCCAGCAATGCTTAGAAAACCAATATTTCGGGATGACTCTTAAGGGTTATACGGGAATCCAACGTTTCAAGAGATTAGATACGAGTTGGTAAACATATCGTGGGCATGCGTGTAGGAGTGGATTTCTACCCTTAAGGCAGGTGCGTCTGCATTGCCGGGGGTCGCCGCCGCCGCGAGCTGTATTAAACAGCAATGATCTAACCCGCTCCGAAAAAGTGATAGACCTCCTTGGTATTTTCTGTATAAACATGGATCTTAAAAATGCTTGTAGCGATGGTATTGTTGTACCGCGACGGGAAACCGCTTAACGTCGACGTTCAAGACGCAAGCGGCAGCGGGGAAACTCTTCCGTGGGAACTCACCCTCAGGAGGAGACCGTTAACAGTTTAACGTTAATTACCCGAGTCTTCCCGGGCATATTAGGCCTGATTAGGAAATCCACATAACTACACATCCCTGATTTGTTGAGATATTGCTCACTTTTTAGGTATTATTTAGGAATGTATTAATTTGTTTTTACGTTTTCTTAAGATCAACGTCTCAAAGTCAATCTTACTTTTACATGAAATGTTACCCTATATTTATTTTACCAGTATATGTACATATTTGTGTTGTTTCGTTTTTATGATAGTTGAATAAATTAAATGAAGTTCAGTGTAACCTGAAAACATATTCACTTTCGCTAACCCTACTCCCCCCCCCCATCCCCTCCGTCTCTGTCTCTCGTCTCTGTTTCTGTCTCTCTAAAATCTCCTTCTTCCCCACCCTCTGTATCTATCTTTCTACTTATAATTCTCTCTCCAGCTCTTCACTGACACATATCATTTATGTATTATCAACCAGGAAGACAAAATTCACCATTGCACCTAAAGCTAAGGTGATGGAAGTGGGGCTGTCAAATGATGAAATACGGCTTGTCAGGGGGTTTTGACATTGACAAACCTTCATCGAATTCATATTATACATACGTACATGTGCATTTTGAGTGTATCGTTACTGTATAAATGAATTTTAGTGTACACTTCAGTGCATGTTAAAACGTATTTTCAAATGTATGTTTAAGTGTATATTTAAGTGTATATTTTATTATATGGTTCACTGTATGTATCGATGTTTTGTTTGGCGTACGTTTCAATATATGGTCAAAACTGAAGTTTGTGTATTGGTGTATTTTGCTTCAGTGCATATACTTTTCGTTTGATAGTTCGTGGCTCATTCCTCTCTATCAAACAGAATTCATTGAGCAACGTGCCCCATGTCTCTCCTTCACACACACACACACACACACACACACACACACACACACACACACACACACACACACACACACACACACGCACGAGCGCGCGCACACAAACACGCACACACGCACACATACACACACACACTCCCTCCCCCCTCTCCCTCTCTCTGTCTGTATCTAACAATGTCATTCTCTTTATCCTATCTCTCTCTCTCCCTCTCTTTCTCGCCCCTCTTTCTTTCTCTCTCTCTCTCTCTCTCTCTCTCTCTCTCTCTCTCTCTCTCTCTCCCTCTCTTTCGAAACAGAAGCAGACTCACGTGGAAGCAGAGACGGTAAAAGGGGAGATAACGGCCTGTGAGCGGAAAATAGCCAGCGAGGGGATCCATAAAGATTATCGCAGCATTACAAGGGGAGCAGAAGAATTTACCACATAATTGAAATATACGAAGGCTACCATAAAACGAGGAAGGAAATAAATCATTATCATTACAAAGTCAGTGCGTAAATCATAAGAAAAAGCGCTACATTTAGCACGGATTAATGTGAGTGCAGACACGCTAATAGTACCGCGGATGAAAAAAAAAAATCCGTGAATAAAATTACCAAGGATCATTAGCTGGAGACTATCAGGGGAAGGAAACCTAATTCTTTCTCAGTACTCTGGACTTCGACCGTAGTACCATAGAGATTGAGAAAGAAACTCTCTGATACATAAGGAGGAAGTTAGGGTAAGAGGGAAAAGTGTCTTAAAGCCCAGGCACTTAGCTTAAGCCCCCTTCGCTCTCCACTCCTCCCCCGACCCCAGCCCACCATGTCATCGGTGATCAAGCTCCCGTGAGGCCTGCTGCAAAAGTACAGTTAACACCCGGACTAGATTGATACAGTTGTCCCAACTAAAGATGTCAACGAGATCAATTATTATTATTTTTATTATTATTATCATTCCTCCTCCTTGTCCTCCTCCGCTTCCTCCTCCTCGTCTCCGTTTTCCCTTTAGGTTTACTTCTATCGAGTTCCTCTCTTTCCTTCCATCTCAAACTGTCTAACCTTGGACGGATATCGCCTGTGCGCTTATACAGTATGCTCCATCCCGCGTCCTCAGATGTCGACCGTTGAGGAAATGCTTTCTGCGGCTTTGCCGACCCGAGTAAGGTAAACACGCCGTGCTTTCGTTCCGCGACAAACACCAACACAAACTGGAGGAGGGGGAAAAAAGTGCCCTTCTCTCGTGTTGTCCCGTCTTGGAGGAGTGTGGGAGGATGCTAAGCCCATCTCGTTTTGATGTCTTAGCCACCTCATGTCAGCAGCTCCCGGTGTTGACTTTAGGCGATCGTACATCACGAAGGTGCAGAAAACTAGTTTTTGATAGACCAGGCTTGGAGGTTGCTTCTCTCACTCTCTGTCATGCCTGTCTCTCACTTTTGAACTCCCTTTCCCCCTCTGCCTCTGTCGCTGACTGTCTGTCGGTATGTCTCTCACTCTCTCCCTTTATTTCTTTGTCTATCTCGCTCTCCCTCCCTAACACACACCCTTTCTCTACTGTTTCCTTTTGTCTCTTCCTGTTTGCATATTGTCTGCATGTCCGTCTCTCTCTTCCCCCCCCCCCTTACCCCCCCCCCCTCTCTCTCTCTCTCTCTCTCTCTCTCTCTCTCTCTCTCTCTCTCTCTCTTTCTCTCTCTCCCTCTCTCTCTCTCTCTCTCTCCTTCTCTCTCTCTCTCTCTCTCTCCCTCTTTCTCTCTCTCCCTCCCTCTCTCTCTCTCTCTTTGTTTTCTCATGATCTGTCTGTCGGTCTGTCTCTGGATTTTCCACTCAATCTCATCGACCCATTTCATGTGTCAGATTTTACGATAAAAATATACTTCGCACTACTAGCTATCATACCTGCGACGTTATCATTAAAGCCGCCCGGAGAATGAGTCGAATGGTGCATGTTCTCTAAATTAACTTTCCTTCTCTAAATTTCCGTTTCCAATGATTTGTACCACCTCGTTGTCACATAGTTTCTTCAATGCAGTAAGTCAGTGAATAAGAAGTGCTGACGTCAGACGAAGAAAAATGATTAAAAGAAGGAGACGAAGAGCAACAACAACATAAGCAACAAAAAAAGAACACCAAATGAAACCAAAAGAAGATGACGAAGACGGAGAGGAAACACAGAAGAAGAATTAAATGATGACGATGATGATGATAATGATGATAGTGGTGGTGGTGGAATGGTAAAAGAGAAGGAGATAAAGGCAAGTAAACGGAAAATTATAATAATGGTTACAATGGTGAAGAAATAAAACAAAATACCGTGAACAGTTCATATAACATTGAGGAATGCCAAAGAAAACAAATGAGAAAAAAATTACTACAACAAAAAGAAGAGGAAGAAGAAATTAAAACGAACAAGAACAAGCAAAAAGAGAATATGTCAAGGAGGCGAAGAAGAGTAAGAAAATTATTCATGAGAAGAATAATTTATAGAAAAACAAAAAAAGGAAGACAAATGATGGGAGGATGAAGTCAACAGTCTTTTTCACAACCTTTTCCCAATGCATAAAATTACAAATCGCAACCCATCTCTCAATCTTGTCTAAGCGATGAAGCTTTGACGAGCATCAAACCATTATCGCTATCAGCTTTAAGCTAATCAAGAACCCCCCACGCGCCACACACGCCCTTTTTTGACCTTTCCATGCAACCGTAAGTAGTTTTCTTCATGTCTACTTTATCAGAAGTGCCTTCTACAATCAAATGACAATATTGTTGATTACATTAGAAATCGTTACAGAAAAATCTTCTACATGTTCTTCTAGCCATCGTCGTATTTACCCAATATCATACAAAGAGGCTGCAAAATGGTTAATACTGTGTGTGCCAATGTCATACGTTGGCAGCGAAAATGCAAATCTTGTGTAGAAGCATTTTGTGTGGTAACGAGAGAGTTAAACAATGGGCTGATACGCACCATCCATTGTCATTCTATTCGGCAGTCTCCGATTATATCCGATCATCCCCGCAAGTAAAAAAAGACCGCTCGGAGCGGCGCCATTTTCGCACATCCATGTATAGAGTGCGAATTGGCGATTGTGTTTTCCTGCACTTTTTGAGAATGAAGGTAAGCAAAACATGTCGGAACTACCCATGACTGCCGGTTTGGGGCTCCCTTCAAAGCTGTGTATTCTTACCCGGTAAAATATCTAAAGTTTTGTATTCCTCCCCTTTAAAATCATGAAATTTGGGTTTTTTTTTTCTTTTTAGATTGATGAAAGTTGGGTTTTTCTATCCCTTAAAATCATGCAAGTTGCTGTGTATTTCTTCCTTCAAAGTTTTCTTAACGCCATGGTTTACCAAGAGAGGTGGGAGAGATCATCTCTCTGATTTACCCAAGGAAATGCTGTTTCAATGCTCGGAATTCAGGAACTGAAAAATGGGTTTTGTTGAGGTAATATTGACTTCAACATTTCAAACATTGACGTGTCACCTTAACTCCTAGATTAGTATCTGCAGACCATTGTGCCCTTCTGAAAATGTCTTCTTGCCCCTCCCAATCTACGGACCTAATCAGGTTGACGCTTCTTGCATGGATAGTCCATGTCAACGTTGTGAAAAGATAGTTATGTGTGCGAATGGAAGATAGCTCGAACATTAATTCTGTATTTGAACAACCAAATGAAACTAAGACGCAAACTTAACAACAGAATGTTTATCATGCATTAATTTGCATTTTATCTGACTTATGAGATTTGTATTTAACGAAAGAGACCTCGCTTCATTAGAACGGTTTAAATAACACGTTTTTTTGTCTGCGAGTGTTATACACCACTTTTGTATCATGTTAGGCATATTGATGTGAGGAGCACATAGTGAAAGTGACGGGAATGTGACTTATGTAGGAAGAATGGTCTCTGTGCGGCCCTCAAAATCAGATAAGACAGCGTGATGGGCAGATTACTCAATCCAGTAGCACAGAGGTATGCAGATTGGTGATTATTGGATGAAATCTCCCAAACCGAGAATACTGATTATAAGTTTGGCATAACTTGCTTAACAAGCAGTTTACCTCATGAGCACCCTCCCCCCATTTACGAAAACACAATCCTCATGAACCCTCCCCTCTCACTCCCCTCTCCCTCACCTCCCTCCCCTTTTCCTCCCCCTTCCCTCCCCTCTCTCTCCATCACCTATACCATCCTCATCTATTCCTCCATCTCCTCCCTCCCCTTCCACACTTTACATAAAGAGCACCCTTCTCCCAACCCCACCCCCCCCTCCCTCCTCTCTCTCTCTCTCTCTCTCTCTCTCTCTCTCTCTCTCTCTTCTCTCTCTCTAACACACACACACACTCTCACCTTCTCTCCCCACTCTCTTGCAATATTCTGTCCAATTTTTATTTTCCCTTCCCCCTCCCCCCCCCCCCCCCCACCTCTGCTCTCCCCTACACTCTCTTCTCTACACATCACCACTCCAACGTCCATTTAAACATCAACATCCTCTCATGCAGCGCGGGTGACCAGCTAATCACGGCATCGTTTAATTCATCGGACGACATGGAGTACGAGGATTCAGAAGAAAGCCTGTCAGCTTGTCTAGGGGTAGATGAGGAGTTACTCGTTCTTGTTTGAGTGGCTCTGACAGTCTTGATCTTGCTCATTACCGACCT
>OZ022583.1:15126677-15128334 GCA_963669155.1 Arbacia lixula
ATTGTTGAGTGTTCGTCTTCTTCTTCATCATCATCTTCATCTTCTTTCTCTGCTTTTCACACTCTGAGTGTTTTTTTTTCTTCTTCTGCGCGGGGTTCTATTGCCTCTTCGCATATCGTATATAGCCTAGGGATCAGCGACTACGAGCGACGAGGTTCGGCCGGGCTGTCGGGGATATACCTCGCGCCTCATCAGCATAATCGTATTCATAGAATTTTGCTGGGGTCTACAAGTTCTTGAAGACAAGCCGTCTCTTTTCTTTTAAGCCTTCATTCCCGATCGGTTTCATGACGTGGATGATACTGAGATCGGGGTGAGATGCGAGCCTTAAAGCTCAAGCGCAGGTTTGAAAAGAGACGAAATCGATCCTCCTCGTTTTGATATTGATTTGGAGACACTTTGACTGCTATTATTCCTTTAATTTGAAAATATGACTGTCGAGAGAAAGGAAGCTTTGTGTTATCCTATCACCATCCATTGCCCCTCTAAGAAGCAATCGGCGAGGAACCGTGTCACTTTTTGCACTTTAAAATCAGCTCCAGCCATTAAATGTGAATGATAGCCCAATGTCTGTTCTTAAAAAAAAAACATAACTGAAATTCTGAGAGGAGAATATAGATACCAACTGTAGTGCGTTTTTATTCTGCTCTATGTTCCTGCCAAAGGTCATGTATAACTACCAACATAAATAACCTAGATGTAATATATGTAGCACATACATGATAGTACATTAATACACATACACATACACAGGTATGTAGCTTCCATTCCAAATTATGAGGTGAGCTTCAAGTAAGGAGACTGAATATATATATAAAAAAGTATTGTAATATGAAATTATTAGTTGATTAAGTCATACAAGTATCACTTGTAAATGAGGCATCCCCCCTCCCCCCCCCCCCCCCCCCCCACCACATTCGTCATCAGACAATAGCTTGCGTTCCCGTCTTGTTTGGGGTGCCTTGTACGGTTGTAGAATGAGAGTCGATATGTCGGGGAGGAGTGAAGGGGGGGGGGGGTGAGTGAGTGTCATCTTTTAGATATTTTGGTTTAATATGTAATGTGTTTTAAATGCATTTCCTGTTGTCACGTATTATGTCAAAATACAAAAGAGTGGCAGATCTCTCGCGCTGCGGCAGTGTAAAATAATTTGAGTTAAAATGAGCCGCTTCGGGAGCGATTTAAAAATCCAAGTGGGTACAGAAAACCTCTTACAGTCAAATCGGATTGGGGTTTACATACAGTATATGGAGAGGATGAAATAAACTGGTACATTATTTTGTTGAAATCAATCACTGCTGTGTCCTGTGAATTCCTAATCAGTATGAATCCTAGTTCATGATTTTTAGTGTGGTTTTTACGTAACACACTTTGATCATTTCATGGGTTCTTCTCCGGGAAGTTTATTACGAATATGGTGGGCACACAAAATGTTAGTAATTGCTATTCGTTCTCGAAGGAAGGAAGCATCTGGTGAGAGAGAAGAGTGGGAAGGAGTGAGTGGGAAAGAGATTAGGAGAGACAGATGAATACACAGACAGACAGACAGACAGACAGACAGCCATAGACATAGAGAAGATATGTAGAGACTGACAGACAGAGATACAGATAACTCACCAAAAATTATCCTGACGTTTAGTAGCCTTACCTCATTTAG
>OZ022583.1:15846034-16016345 GCA_963669155.1 Arbacia lixula
ACTGTTTGTTTGAAATGATTAACTGCCATTGAGCCAGACTGCTGAATAGGACATGTGTGTATTTCTTGTACCAAAATGCACTTGTGGTGCTAAACAGAGTTAAGCCCTTCTGCAGTAGATTAAATGCTGCTCTATAGGATTAATGTGTATTACATGTGCAAAAAGGCACAAGTACCACATAAAGAGTTACATGATGAATGGCATCGGTAGCTTCCTTAGCTGGAACACTGCTCAAGAGTCCAATCACCAATCAGACTGAATTTAGAAAGCTTTCACTTGAAACACTTCAAGCAAAAACTATTGATGTTACAAAGAAGAAGAGAACAACAACAGGACCCTGTTTGCAGGAATATTCACGATGGTTTGAAGTATCCAAGTGATGATAAACAGCTCCATATAGGTGTTGAAATCTGAGGGATGGCTCACCTATGCGTGGCCTTAAGAGTGCAATAATTTTCACCTGACCTTGGTAAAAACTGCAGATCATTCAAACCTGCTGTCCAACGTCAAAGAAACAAGGAGGTAGTGTGACCCCAGAGAAAAAAACGTGGGAGGTGACATGACGTGCGTGTGGGTTACACGCAAAGTAAGCAATCATTGACAAATTCATCGAAACTTGTTAATGAAAGGATGAGAACAGAGGCCTGTAATTTGATTATCAGGGATATTTTTATCTTGCTACGCACGATACAAAGTGAAGGGGAAAGGATCTTGTAGGAATCACGCCGATAATCGTACCTTTGTGCGCCGATCAAATATGCGGCGGAGCAAGGCCAGGCGCTGGATGTTTACCCACGCTAGCGGAAACGCTGGGGAATTTGTCATCAAGACAACAGGAGCCTTTTTGTCAGGAGTAACGAGGTTTGACTTGGGAACGGTACTAAACGATTACTCAGCTAATCACCACGGCATAATTAGATTAGGACTCCGGGCCAAATCCATCGCTACCAAATTACTGGCAAACTCAAACAGGTGTCAGGGAGCTTCCCATTGTCTCCCCAGCCAAAAAACAACAATGACGACATGCGTGATGAGAACGCAAACAAAGCCCGCTTCAGGACATGGGACCATTTAAAGGATGGCAAACTCTTTTAATAGACTTTTCATGAACCCATCTCATTTCCATAGACTTAACCCATGGACCTTCCAGTTCCAGGAAGCTGTGGATTCAGTATAGGAATGTCTTTCAAATATTTCTCTTCAAACAACAGCAGTGTCAGAAGGCTTCCTCACACATATCTGGAGAAGGGACAGATAATCAGAAGAAATAAAAGCATGCAGTGGGAGAATAAAAACTTCTTAGAAATCATCTCTTTCACCATTTCTGTGCTGGACAGATGCTGCTGTACAGCAGTTGTGTGTACAGTTGGGCCTGAAATCAATGTCACAGCTGATTGCAATCTATTGCATTCAGATCGCAGTCAATGTTATGGAGCTGATTGCTGTATGTATGAGTACAACATTGGCACGCACAGAGCTGAAGTGAAGCAGAGAGATAGCGTGTGAGCCCTGGACTGGGATACGATGACTAAAGCAAAGTGTGACTATACCGAAGCAGCAACCCAAGCAATATTTTTTTGCAATTCACATCACCTGAAATTATCACACGGCAAAGACCTTTTTGGACAATTTATTTAACAGATGATTATTATTTTTTATTTAAATAGGGAGGGGGGGGGGGCCTGTAAACAAGCTCTAGATATGCACATGTTGTAAAATCATCAAGACCTTTACCAATTGTGCTCTTGGGAGATATAAACAAAAACTAGTTATTTTTATCATCTCTGCTTCATCACAATTTTTTTCAATTGAGTGTTGTGCGAAAGAAGACACAGTGAAGAGATATGTTTCATGGTATTGGGATGATAATTCAAGGCCTTTTTGCTCTGAGGGAATTACAGGACTGGCATGCAGTCAAAGGGATCAACGGATCTGCTAACACACAGACACAAAACAGGGATTAGTGGAGATTAGCAAAGGGGTCCTAGGCTTAATCTGGGTGGATAATCCATCACTGTGGTGCGTGAGGGTATATTTTTGGCTCATGTTCACTCCACAATTTGTGTTTTTTGCCAGAAAATTAGGGAACAATAAGCGTTTTCTTCTTGGAATGAAAAAGACAGCATTGATGGCTTTCCATTTTGCAGTGCGGATAAAGTTGAATAATTTTTAAATGAATACCGCATAGATAGTTTAAACATTTAAATCGATAGGTGTAAGAATGAAAATGGTAAATAGTCAGATCATTTTGTTTCTTGAAGTCACTGCTTATCATAAAAGCATCTTATATTTCCCCCATTGCAGCGTTCTATTCCCTACCTCCTATACTTACCTTGCCTCCTCATAAGTCTACCTGTTAACTCACCCCATACCAAGCTATGAAAAACCCATTAGTGTTTTAACACACATGTGCTCCTTTAACATCTCATGTTAGAGCATTTTAATTCAAACTAGGGAGCTTTCCTCCTCGGATTAATCACAAATTATGAGCCGCTCACGAAACTCGGAGAAATCCTGCCGTTGTTCCCTCCAGATATAATCCAGAGCCAACTGGCCTCATCAAAGTCACACTCATCATAGCCAATCAGAGGACTTGATGTGACAGGCCCAGAAACAATACTTACTATCCACCAAGGAGTAGCGGGCAATAAGAAATGATGTGCTGTATTGCAGTGTGAATAGCAGCCATTGTGCCTGGGCTGGGGTAACCCTGCCGATGGATGATAACTAAATTTACTCCAGTTGTCACTGCGAGGCGCTCCGAGGTAGGCAGCCAGCGAGTTTCGGCACGCAGTCCGCGGTGCGGGGAGCGATAAGACGCCTGGCGCGGAAATAGAATGAAAGTAGGCATGCAAAACAGGTGATGGCCTCAGAAAACAACAATAGCGATCAACCACCCCCTCCTTCCCGTTACCGCTACAACCCTGATTAGCTCTCCCAGCCCTCTGCTGCCTCCCCAGCCCGTCTCGTCCTGTCCCAGAGATGACAAGCTGGAGTGATTTACGGGCAGGAAAACGAAACCGAGAAGGAGCGTGTGTCATTGCTGTGACTGGCAGGACAACAGATCTAATATCTAAAATCCTTTTTTTTTAATGTGTTAGGAGCCACCCTCCAGCTGCAGAATTAGGTTGGGTTCTTGCTTTCCCGCTGGAGGGGAGGAACTGAAGAGAGACACAGTTGTTTACTTCATTTAATTGTCAATAAAACGTAGTTACTAAAGTAAAAAGGTCAGTGTATATGTGTAGGATTAACCCCCTCTACATCGTAGGTACATGTACATGACGTGTAATAAGTCATTAGGCTTTTCTTGGCTTAGTGCGCCCTTCTTTTGTAAGAAGGGGCATGATCAGTCATGTTGTTATAACCTTGTCCGCAATGATGATGATGGTGGGATGTGTTTCCTATAATTAACACTTTTCAAGGACTTAAAGTAAATTTTATATGTTAATATCTTGGCGATCCTGGCCAGATGTCAACAACGCTCTACCCTTCATTCATCACGCCCAGGGTGATGTTCCATGGTAACGTAGAATCAACTGTAACTACCTTGGAAACACCCAACGGGCTTTGCAACGGTTCCCATGGGAGCAAGCATCCATACCAACTGTGATAGAGCTTTATGCAACACGTCCCTGTTGATGAGCTCCCCTACAAACAGCACACAGATTGAAGATTAGTTTACTCATAAATGGTGCTCCATTCTCGGTCAGATAGTGTTGAGTCTCTGTTTTAGTTTGCCCGCTATATCAACAATGCGGAGCTTATATGTTGACTGGTGTCGGGCCATGTTGTATATAGGTGTTCAATTATTGTAACTTACCATCAATGGTAACTACCATGACAATTGGTGCAATAATGAAAACTCATTGGCTGTTGCCATGGTAGTTACTATAGATGGTAAGTTACAATAATCAAAATCCCTAATTTCCAGCGTTTCCCTCAGTGATCGTAATTGAATCTCCACATGAAGACGCATTATCACGTTGTGCAATCTTTGCCCTCAAATGATCTGCTGCGCCTGGGGACACAGCCGCCGGGGTTGCCTTGATTGTTTGCTTTCGATTCCTGCCAGACGCCCGCCCGCCCTCCCCACCACCCCACCTCCCCACCCAGTCCCAGACCCAGTTCCAAACCCCAATCCAGATCCAGTCCATGTCTCAGTCAAGCATCCGCTCTCTATCTGATCAGCGCCAAATTGCAGTTTGCACGAGAGATCACTATCTTAACAAATAACTACCGCTCGGGAACGCATCACAGAGATCAGGCTGAGGTGCCGAGAGGGCCGACAAAAAAAATGGTGGGAAAGGCTGTGGCCACCCAGGAAGAGAAATGGTTCTCCCCTCAAGAAAAAAAAAAGGCATCACACTCTGTAAATATGATGAGAGGATGAAGTTATTATCACAGTGATAAAAAAATGAGCTTGAAATCAATATTCACTTGTGTTGGAGGAGTTGCAATATGTTGCCTCTTGAATTTAACCTCAGCTTTTGATTGCAATTGAAAATGTTGCATGGGAGAAGATGGTCTTATTTTCGACTTATTGCAAATGATGAGTTAATTTCAGAGATTGAATTTTGTTTGTTTAAGATACACAAACACTAACAAAGGTATCAGTTCAATTAAGGTTTCAGCATAGGGTTGGGGTGTTTCCATTTCAACATTTAGCTAATGGATGATCTTGACTCTGCATGTTTCATCACTGTTTGAAAAGTAACTAAAAAAGTGCCTTTTTGAGTTGTGTCAGAAGTGATGTGCTCATATCTACCACTCAGTGTACATGTCTTGGCACATAGGACAGAGAGGAAAGAGAAAGAAAGCGTTGCTAACAATGATGAAGCAAATACGAGGAGCATGAATAATGCAGCTCATTATCTGCTAGATCATGGCGATAGCTTGAAAACGCACTCCCCCAGGAGAAGGGCTCCCTCTCTCTCTCTCTTCCAGGCAAACGAGGCCTCCTCCGTGGCGTGGGGGCGATGTGGGCAATTGAAACGTGGAGGGCCGCTCAACGTCATGACTCGTGACTGCTAATGGGCCTACAGGGAGCCGGCGGGGATTTGACTTGTCCTCTCTGCTTAGCCGCTGACGGACAAATAGAGCAGCTCTCTCCTCTGGTTTCTTTTCCCCCGTCCTTTGGGCGGGAGTCAGAGGCCGTCTGAGTATCAGCTCCAGTTACTATGCCGCAAAGGTCCAGCGGTCTTAATTGAGTCATTAATGGAGTCATTGGTCTGACTGACCGGTGTCATCAGCCACGGTCCGCTCAGAGAGAGGTTTAGCAGCCATTGTTGGGAGCTATAGTCATACTGAGACTATTAGCGATGGCTTGGTAGTGTCGATAACTGATAACCCGATAACTGAGCATATTTCCTCTTAATTTGGATTTGAGTTGTTGATGGTGTTGAATCTGATGCATAATATCCCCAGTGGAATGAGTCAGGTTATATGTATGTGGGAAGAATTAGCGTTGAAATTGTGTGTGCCGGGCAGGAAAGAAGAAAAGAGCCCATCAACTAGATGTAAGTTTTAGGGTATCTCTCAAATGGGGCATTTCGCTGCAAATATCAAATTACTGAATTCCGCAGGGGGTTCCTACCCAACTGCAATGGATTATCTTGTGGTAAAGGGAAAGGAAAGGATAAATTAGACAGACGGAAATTTGTTCGCACACAGAAGATGTCTCTGGTTAGTGGCTTTCCGACTTCATAAATAGCGCGGATGTGAGCTATATCACCGAGAGCGCAGTCCGGACAGCGAGTACAGTATATGTCATGTTTGTTCCGTCTTCCATCCCAAAATTCCTCATCAAAACGAGATGAGAGAAGTGCCAGGGGCTTCTTTCCCTTGTTTTTACCGCTTCAGCGTTGTTCCTGTGCCTTCGAGCTTTAGCACTTTGCTAATCACCCCCATTCTCCGTGCCCTCAGAAATGTTTTGATTCTTAAATTACGTCTTTCCTGTGAGGGGATGAGTCTTCTATGATCAGCCCTATGTTTTTGGAGGAGCTGTGTTCTTGAAACACATTTTGTCTTTAGCTTTACCTTCCTGCCACAGTATCATCCTGGTATCAGACCAGTGGACTTATGCTTCTTATTGTCACTAACATTGCTAAAAAAAAATCATTATCATTGTGCCTGCCAAACAACCCTCTATCTTCTCTCTATTTACTTGCAAATTATTTCTTTCTCTTCTTCTTCTTTTCTCTACATCTTCTTCTTCTCCTCCTCCTCCTCCTCCTCCATCTTCTTCCATTTCTTTTGCTTCTTTTTTCTATATTTTTCTTCTCCGAGTCCTCCTCCTTCTATTTCTTCTCCTCCTGCCTCTCCTTCTCCTCCTCCTCCTCCTCCCTCTCCTCCTTCCATCCTTCCACCCTTCCCTCCAGCCTTGATTGGCACTGCTGATTCACTCTCCGCCCTGTCTTCCTACTAATTTGACCCTGGTACTCAGGAAGGATGCACATCTCCCAAATGTTCAATTTGTCAGCAGTAATTGAAACAAGCCAAACAGCTAGCCCCCTCCCCCCTTCTCTTCCCCATTCTCTCTCTCATATTTTCTCGTATTCTCTCTTTCTCATCATCTGTCTGTCTCCTTCTCATTCCCCCTCTCATTCCCTTTGTCATCTCCTATTCTCTCTATCATTCTCTCTTTCAATCTCTCTCTTTCTCTTTCTTTCATTCTCTCTCTCTCTCTCTCTCTCTCTCTCTCCCTCTCTCTCTCTCTCTCTGTCTTTACCTCCCATTCCTCTCTCATGCTCTCTCTCCCTCCCTTCTCTTCTCTCCCTCCCTCCTCTTCTCTCCATCCCTTTCCACCCAGACTATCAGTCAATCAGTCAGTCGGTCAGTCCGCTAGCTTTGCTAAGCCCACGGAGGCTGCAACCCTAGAGCCGTTCTAATCACTGAATTGTCCTCCCCAGTAAGCTGGCCCATTGCCTCTGATTGCCTCTTCATCCGCCCCAGAAACACACCACGTCTCATCTCAATACAATTAATGGGAAGCAAGGAAATGCGAATGAAAGCAGGTTGACCCCCAGCCAAGAAAATGTATCATAAAAGGGATTTACGCAATATGCAGTTGTCTTATATCTTAATGTGATTCATGCTTTAAGAATATCTATACCAAAGAAATGACGCAGTGACTCAATTAGTCATGGAATTTGTGGAATTGAATTTAGTCTTGTACTTCTTTTCCATTGTATTCACGTGATATTTATGAATAGCGTGTAAGCATGGACTGAACATTTTTACGATGATTCCATCTTGGTTGGTTTGTTTAATGACAAACCAATTTTTGGATGTGGATAAACCTTTCATGAATAAACTTAAAAGTGTGGTTTATTGTTGAAAGGTTTTGAAAGTTGGATATTGATGTTGATTCCTGGATCTCATGTTGTGGTCCTCTCTACAGGTTAGAGGATTAGTCAAAATGTCATGGTTTTTATGTCTTTCTGGATGTCAGATATGTCAAACAGTGTTTATCACAAATTGAGAGAAGAAAGTGTGCTGGCATCACAAACATCTTCATGTCTGTATTTGAAACGTTTGTTTGGTATTCAAGAGACTTTAGTTTCTAGAGGCCTTTAATGCTATAAATCATTTGATGATTAAAATGTGAATTTCTCATTTTATTCTTATATATTATTCTTCTTGTTCTTTCTATAATCTTTTATTCCAGGGACCGAAAAGATGGGGAGAGGTCAACAAATCACGGAAGTACGGATAGCCGCTCTAACGATAGCAACAGGGACAGTAAGCATGGAGAAAGTGACTCAAGAACACTTAATCATGTTCGTAGTGTGGACAATGACCGCGATCATGAGAGGAGGAAAGAGGAGCGCAGCGCGGAGAGCAGGTCAAATGATTTGAAGCGGTTATCACCTCCCAGTCGCCATGGTAATGATGTTAGACATTCCGCACCGCGAAGCCACGATGGACGCTTTGATAGCGCGTTTAACAATGTGTTGCATCCCAACTCATTAGCGGGTAAGGAGGATCGGAGAGAGGAGAAGGACAAACCGTCGGAGAGGCTGCCGGAACGCCTACCGGAGAGGCTGAGCGAGAGGTTACCTGAAGTGCTGCCGGACAGGCTAGCTGACCGCCTGCCAGACAGGCTGCCACCTGAAGTGATGGCGCTACACCAGGCAAGCATGCTGGGTCCCATGAACCCTATGAACCCCATGATGACTCTGTTGGACCGGCGCATGACAGGGATGCCCTTCTCGCCCCTGCAGCACCTTGAGAGGCATCCCAACCCGCCCCTGCCCTCCCACTGGGACCCCTTCGGCCGCGGGGGCTTGGAGGCGCTACAGCGTGAGCACCAGATCCGGCTTGAGCGCGAGTATGAGCGTGACCGGCTGATGCGGTCAGCCTTGCACCAACCCATGGGCCCTATCATCGAGCATCCCGCTGACCGCCTGCGTGACCGGGAGCACCATGACTTCTCCAGGGACAACCCCCTGGCCATGGACTCCATCCGCCACCTGGAGCAGGAGCGTATGCACCGGTATCTGGAGGAGCGGGACCGCGCCTTACGGGAGGAGTCAGAGCGCAGCCGCCTTATGCACGCAGCCGCTGCCGCGCAGGACCCCCTCAACCCCCTCAGCCGCGCTGCCCTAGGGGGCATCCCCCCTTACTCAAGGACTAGCTCTATCTTCTCCAACTCCCTCCACAAGAACAGCTCGCCCCCCTCCACCCTGTCGGCCCCACCCCCACCCCTGGTGCCATCAGGCGGGGGTGGTCCCACCAGTAACGGCCCCTCCCTCGGGGGTCTAGCCCTCCTGGGCCCTCATAGCCATTCCAGCTCCCCACACCTCTCTGCCACCAGGAACAGCTCCCCTGCAGACTCCAACCAGGGCAAGGGCAAGGCCACACCTGACAAGGACACTCACTCTAGGTAGGGCCCCGCCCCTCCCTGCCCTGCCCCGCCTCGCCCATCAACTCAACCTGAGCTACCAGCACTCACCTGATGGTCTGGTCAGCTAGCCCATCCTGCTGTCAGCCAGGAGTAGTGACGGCTTCAGGGAGCTCCACTGTCCAACCATTCCTCAGCTTTCATCCTCTAGGGACACGCTTGATACAGATTTACAACCTCAACAATTGCAATATACAGCTTCTTGTAACT
This sequence comes from Arbacia lixula, assembly GCA_963669155.1. NCBI lineage: Eukaryota > Metazoa > Echinodermata > Echinoidea > Arbacioida > Arbaciidae > Arbacia > Arbacia lixula. Next base: position 15,855,147 of record OZ022583.1, read on the forward strand.
TTCCACCTACTGTATTGTAACTACTATGGAAACAGCCACTGAACTCAGCAGCGTTATAGTTGTTGCCATGGTACTGAGGTTACAGCAATTGTGGAGCTGTATGCCAATTGGCCCATAAGTCCACACGTTGCGTACAATGGGCATGTTGTCTACGTACATGTAGCTGTATTCTCTTGTTAGAGGTAGTGCCATTGATTGCTACGTGTTGGTAGGTCTCAATAAGAAGAGCTTGATTTCCCTAACCAGCTCTACTGCATGAGGACAGAAGCACATGTCTTACTCTTCAGAGATTTAACATGCGATGCCTCAGATATTTCAGGAACATCCCGTGACCATCTAAGCATATTTTGGGCTTGTACTCAAACTGACTTTTTCAGAATTTGAAAACACAGATATTTGCAATTTTGGAAAGAATATAGTTTGTTAATGAAGAAATAATATTTAGATTTTATCATTGTTCATTCACACATACCAAAATATTTACGATAATGAATATTAAATTTCGTCACTATTTGAATATCCGTTGCGCATTTCCCGGCAGTTCGGTTTCCAGAATCGGGCTCGTGATAGAGTTGTGAATGTTCATGCTAAGGTTGTATATGTGCCAAAATGTTTCAAGAGAGGAGGAAAGTTGTCTAACATTCCAAAAGCAGTGAGAGGTTTAATGTCTGTAAACAAAGAGGAGATATTCAGTGTTGTTTCTCAGTTTGTGTATGAGAAAAGAAAGATGCATCAACGCTAGCTGAGGGTGTGTTTTTAGGTGGACATGCAATTTCTCTATTGTTTGCATTGTGTGAACCTTTTAATGAATTATCTGAAATGAATTTTAGAAACAAAAGCTATTTTGAGTTATGAAATATGAATATGTAGATAATTATTGACTGAAAAAAAGCTCCTTATATCTCATGGATAAACAAAGACGGAAAAAGTTTTTATTGTTGGTAAAGGTGTCATGTGACTTCAATCCCTAACTTGGAATATAACATTAATTCCTGTTCTTGGTTATTTAACGATTGTGTGTCATTTGAAATATCACATTGATCATTAAGTCATCAAATCAATGTCATAGTCTTGTTGAAATCAGTAAGTGGCTCAGGCATACCAGTTCTTTTCTCATTATTGATGTGGCATTTAATTCATTAAATTCCAAAGAAATGCAGGACACAATGTTTACAAATTCCAGATATATGTGAACTAAATTTGTTTAAAAATTCTGGTCAGACTAGCTATCCATGAAGATAGCACTCACTCAACATTAGACAGGGTATGTGATAAAGAATGCCTGGACACCTAGTCATAGAATCATGGAAATCAACAGAGACTGAACCATGTATTGAAATCTTATGGGTTTTTTTTTTTTTTACAAAAGTCACTGGTTTGAAATACAGACAAATTTATGGATATCATATGCATGCTTTTAGAAACTGTAAAATCATGTGTTTTATAAAAACTAAACATAATGTCGGTACTACCACGTCACTGTAGAATTACAATTTGTAAGTACATTGTACTCGCGACTGAGATTTTTGTAGATGTAAGCATTGAGGTCTCAATAAGAAATTTTAAGAAAAAGATGCATTGTATGATAATGCTGTTCCTGGGAAATGAGAGTGGTTTCAATATTTGGAACTTCTTAGTCATCTTAATCATCGGCTTCAGCGGATATTAATCAGAGATCCAAAATTGGGGAACATCAAAAGTGTTTATCATATTTTTTTATGAAATGTAAAAATAGCATTAATATTTATAGGAAGTGATGAATCATTTCACATCAAGCACATATTTGATGAATGTGATCAAATTGAAGTCGACATCAGACTGCCCTTGTCTAAGCTCCCTGCCTATTGTGTGATTCCAGCTGATTAACGTGGGGGACTCCGAGAGCGAAGAATCAGGATAGGGGTGGGAAATGAGAGAGAGAAAAAAAAGAAACTTGCTGGAAGGTGCTCTCTACTTCCCCGTCCATGTACTCATCAAATATCCTGTTGTCAAGGAGACCTAGTTCACCCCAGCCAAGTCCAGCAATTCAAGGGGGGTGAGGAGTACCCCCATGGGGGTACTGAATCACCCCCATTCCTTTAACCCCCAGAGGTCCACTGCCCAGGTTTCCACCGTGCCCCGAAGAGCAATTTCTCCCAATTATGCGGCCAGCGCGGCGGAGTCGAGTTCGGCCAAGTCATGGCATTACTGGGGAATTTAAGCGGGAGAAGTCATATGCTTTTAATAGTCGTCTATTTAGAGCTGTCAGATTTGATTTCAGAGAATCCGCTGTGTTTGGTTTCTCTTTTGTACCGGTGGTTGTTTGTACTTAAGAATGTGATGGATTTATTGGAAAATTGAGACGAGATGAGGAAAAAAAAATGTGAAGTGCAAAGGGCAGGATGAGTGAGAACAGCAAATTCATTGTTATGCGTTGGCTGCAAACTGACATCTATAGGAGAAGTGACTGTACTGCTGTGGACCAAAGAGGGTGCTGTTCACAATATATCAAAGCTGGAGTTAAACATTGATGTTATGGTCTCTTTGCCTTCCCTCCCTCCCCCCTCTCTTTCTCTCCCACTTTCCCTCTCAACTTCCCCCTCTTTCCTCCTCTCCTCCCTCTGTTCCTCCCCCTCTTCCCGACCCCTAACGACAGTAAGTAGTAATATAACCCTGCCAAAGCTTCAAATATCATAAACACTGGAGTCTGTATTCTGTTTTAAGTCTGACTAACCATGTTCTAGCACAATGGAATAATCTAACGGGAACAAACGAAAAAGGAATCATGTTATTTAATGAATATTGTGTGAATATTATGAATTCTGTGTTAATGACCAAGTATGTGGGTACTTTCCGTGTTATGGGGGAGGGTGTATTTCCCAGATCACCAATGATAACACAAAGTCAAAATGTGTACTTGAACATGTGATTAACAACTCATCTCTCTAATTAACTAATTGATGTAGGGCTTTCTTTCAAATTGAACTTCTGCTTTCTGCTATTTCTTTCAAATGTTTTTGTCTTGTGAGATTTGAATATCGGCTAGCATTTAAAAAGTTGCAAGAAGGTGCGGGAGCCGACACTTACTCGTATCTTTTCGATACATCCCCAGTCCTTTGCTTTGACTTGTATGTGCAATGAAAGAAGGGTTTCTTTGGATCATCTTATGCTTTCATGATTGCAGTCCTTGGCTGTTTGTAGATAAATTGACTGAACCAAGAGTGACATCTTCTGTGTGGTGAACTTGCAAAGTCCCGTCATGATCTTGATGTTTTTCTTATCGTTTTTTTTTTTTTTTTAAAGAGAGAATAATGTCGGTTTGGATCATGCTAGAGGCAGTGTTGTAGATAATGGTAGCTTGTCAACGTAGTCTTGATGGTCATGAACTTACAAAGTTTGATTCAATGTCATGTTCGACCTTAGTAGAAGGGATGTAGACCAACACAGCAATATGTCACCACATCACTCGTAATGAATATAATGGATATTGTGAGAAATAATAGGAAGTTGATGACTTTCGACAGACTGATGAAATGATATTTCTTCTCAGCCACCATTGATGTATGTCTTTGTTTTTGTTTTCTTTTGTTTTGGTGGTGGTTATGTGTATGTCATGAATTGCAAATGAAAACATTTGAATTGTAAATATTTTTTCTTCAAAGAAAAATCGTGTTCATAAATTGTGATACATTGCTGAATTGATATACAGATTTTAAAAATGAATTTTGTGTCAACTCAAAAAAATGGTAGATCCTTAAAATAAGTACTTGTTATTTGCTACAGTATTAAATTATGACTGAGAAACACTGAACATCATAGCCTTCTGTGTGCATTCATTGTCAGAATAATGTTAATATTTCGTTAACCGTCACATCTGGAAGTGTGTGTGTGTGTGTGTGTGTGTGTGTGTGTGTGTGTGTGTGTGTGTGTGTGTGTGTGTGTGTGTGTGTGTGTGTGTGTGTGTGTGTGTGTGTGTGTGTGTGTGTGTGTGTGTGTGTGTGTGTGTGTGTGTGTGTGTGTGTGTGTGTGTGTGCATATGTAATATGCTCTCGCACTTAAAGTTATGTGTGCGGTAGAGCATGTTAAACACGGTACGTACATCGTTTTTCTGTGGAACTATGTGGATGGGATTAATGTGTGTATGCGGGAGGGGAAGGTATGGGGTGGGTAGTCCGGTTCTGCTTGTAGTCTTATTTCCTGTTGTGAGTTATGCAGAGGTAGGGCTTGTGCTGCCAGCGATGATGCATGTACTTTTAGTCTCCTTAACATGTATTCAAAATGGCTGTTAACTTTATTTTAACTTCAGTTAATGTAAGGGGAATAAGAGATGCAACAAAAAGGGGAAGGGTTTTTGAATGGTGCAAAACAAAAAAGAGTAGTGTCGTATTCCTTCAGGAAACATTCAGTACTGCAGACATAGAGGACAGATGGAAGTTAGACTGGGGTGGCCATGGGGTATTTAGTCATGGCACTAACCATAGCAAAGGAGTAGCAGTTATGTTTGGGGCTGATTTAGATCTTAAAGTAGAACAGCTTTTAGCGGACAAAGAAGGAAGATATATTTTTATTAAAGGGCTAGTTCAAGGTGAAAAATTGATTTTAGGAAATGTTTATTCTCCAACAAGGGACAAAGAACAGGTACAATGTGAATTCTTTTTAGATCTGGACAGGGCCTTATCTACCTTAGCAGAAGATAGATACAAAATTTTAATAGGAGGGGATTTTAATATCCTTATGAATATGACTTTAGATTATTTTGGCTCTAGAACAGTGTCAAAAACTAAAAGTAGGGATGTGTTGAAAGGTATCTTTGATAAATTTGATTTGATAGACATATGGAGGAAAAGAAACCCAAATAGGAAACAATTTACATTCAGGCAGAAAAACCCAGTGGTCCAGACTAGATTAGATTATATATTTGTCTCTACTACACTAGAAAGCATTGTAAACAAGTGTGATATTTTGGTCTCAGTTACACCAGATCACTCTGGCATTAGTCTATCACTTGGAGATTCTAAACTTAATCATGCTTTTGGAAAGTCCTATTGGAAATTTAATAATAGTTTATGTTTAGATAAGGAATTTGTGGATAAAGTGAACTGTGAAATTAAAGAATTAGAGGCAACCTGGGGAAGTCAAATTTCTAATAAAATCATATTATGGGATTTTATTAAAATGAAGTTAAGACAATTTATTATGAAATATTCTAGGGAGAAGGCTAAAAAGAGAAAGAATACTATTGAGAAATTAGAAGAGGAAATTAGGGACTTAGAAAATCAAATATTAGACACGCCTACAAAAGCAATAGGTGATAAAATAGATGAGAAAAAGAAGGATTTGGAAAAACTATACGACTTTGTGCGACAAGGGGTTAAAGTGCGATCTCGGGCACCATGGTCTGAAGAAGGGGAAAAGAATATAGAGTATTTTGATCAGCTTTTAAAAACTAATAAAAAGAGGAGTTTCATCAGTGAAATTCATGATGATGATATGAATATTATAAAAGATAGAAATAAGATATCAAACATAATAAGGAATTTTTATGAAAAATTATATGCCTCAAAAGAAAATGATGTGGATTTTAGCGAAATAGGATTTTTCAGAGATATACACAAATTAAGCGAAGACAATAAAAAATTTTGTGAAGGTAATATGACAAATGCAGAATGCTATAATGCCTTGAAAGAATTAAAATGGAATAAATCGCCTGGAAATGACGGTTTTACAGCAGAATTTTATTGTACTTTTTGGCCGGCTTTGGGCGGAGTATTGGTGGGTGCTTTGAACGAAGCCTTTGACAGGGGGGAATTATCTAGTTCACAGAAACAAGGGGTCATAACACTTATTGAAAAGGAAGGTAAAGACAATCTCCACATAAAGAATTATAGACCAATAACACTTTTGAATGTTGATTATAAGATTTTGTCTAAAGTGTTAGCTAAAAGAATAAAAGAAGTGCTTGGAGAAATAATACACTTTGATCAAGTTGGATATATTCAAACTAGAAATATTGGGGAGGCAGTACGCCTGATAGATGACATGTTTTTTCATTCTTTAAACCGTACCATAGGGTTCTTAGCTGCAATTGACTTTGAGAAAGCTTTTGATTCAATTTCTCATCAATTTTTATTGCATGTCCTGAAAGTCTTTGGTTTTGGTGATACTTTTTGTTTATGGATTAAGATTTTGTATAATGATATAAGCAGTTGTGTGATGAATGGTGGACATTCAACTGGCTATTTTGATATAAAAAGGGGTGTAAGGCAAGGGGATCCACTTTCACCATATTTATTTGTACTGGCCATAGAAATATTGACATTGCAAATTCGAAATGATGATAAAATCAAAGGGATTAAATTGGGACAAAGTGAAATCAAGCAGGTATTATATGCAGATGATATAACACTATTCTTACAAGACAAAGAATCCATTGAAAGGGTACAGCAAGTGTTTGAAGCCTTTGAAAAAATCAGTGGTTTAAAAGTTAATAAGGACAAAACAAATTTTGTGTGGTTGGGGAAAGAAACTGAAATATCAGGAGTTCAGCTTTTTGGGAATTTAGTGGAAGAAGTGAAAATATTAGGGATATACTTTACACGAAATTTGAAACGGAAAGAGGATTTAAATTATAAAGAGATATTGAGCAAAATAAAAAGACTTGTGGGATGGTGGAAACAAAGGGATCTTACCATAATGGGTAAAGTGCAACTGTTAAAGACATATGTTCTATCTAAATTTAATTATGTTTCTTCTCTCATTACTGTACCAAAACCCATTCTAGAGGAGGTGGAACGCATATCATTTGATTTCATATGGGGTGGAAAGGACAGAATAAAACGGAAGATTTTGTATCAGGATTATGAGTTCGGAGGGATAAGAATGACAAACTATGAAACATTTATTAAATCTCAAAGGGTTATGTGGCTTAAGCGTTTACTCTATGGAGAAAATTATTCAGGATGGAAAATTTCATTTGACTATTTTGGTAGGGCATTTGGGGGAAGATTCATATTTCTATGCGATTATGATTTGGATAAAATAGATTTAGACAATTTTGCACCTTTCTATAAAGAAATGTTAAAAGTGTGGCAAGAAATGGATAAATGTAGACATTTTGAAGAGAACAAAAATAACCCCATTCTTTTAAATAACAAACATATTTGTATCAGAAATAGAATGATATTTGATGAGGATCTATTAAAGAAGAGAATTGTTCAAATAGATGACATAGTTGATGGTATAAACATGAAACCATACACTTATTTTTGGAGTTTAGGTATTGATAGCAAAGGATTATTGAAAATCCATGATATTTTTAAAGCTATTTCAAACGATTGGAAAATGAGAGACCATATGCAGGTGGATGTTCAGAACTATGATATTAGATTAAACATTGGGGGGCAAATGGGCACACTGCTTAGATTAAAATCTAAGTATATATACAATTATTTCATTAGACAATATCAGGAAGATTATAACTTACAAATACGAGATGGATGTAATCAATATAACCATGATAAGGAAGAAATCAAGGAAATATTTTTGAGAATAAGACGTACAGTAACTTGTCGTAAGCACAGGGAATTTCAATACAAATTACTACATGGTGCCTTATATACGAAAGAACACCTCTACAGATTTGGATTTGTATGTGATAAATTATGCTCTATATGTAAAAAGGAGGAGGAGACGTATCCACACCTATTTCCTTTTTGTGAACAGGTTCAAAGAACTTGGCAAGAAATAATAGATAGATTAGAGTTAAGGGAAATAAACATAAGTGACTGGAAGTTAATTTTCATGGGGATCAAAGGAGATTCTCATAGAATTAAATTATGCAATTCCATTATTTTCATTATGAAATATATTATATATTTTTCTAGATCAAAAGGAGTTCTTCCTTCAATAAACAAAATTCTAATGAGGATCACAGATTATAGAGAGAGGGAAAAGGAATTAGCGATTAAAACTGGTAAAATAGGGCTACATATGATAAAATGGCAAGAGCTAAGTATTTAGGGTATCCTAGGATGGTATATTTGTCTTTTCGTTTTTTTTTTTTTTTTTTTTCCCCAATCTTATTGAAATATAAAAAAAAAAAAAAAAAACCCTTCCAGTACACCCACAATTACGATTCCCTGGCAGCATAAGCTCTGTAACTTTCTTATTTAAACATTGCGGAGGTGAGAGTGTGAGCGGATATACCGGACATGAGGGTGTCGGGAGGGGGAGGGGAAGGGGGTCGCCTTTTATATATGGTGGGGTTGGTGTTAGGGGGTGGCTGTCCAGATGGGGGTTAGGAATGGTTAGGACTAATTTTAGGGGTGTATTATAGGTTGGGGGATTAGTGGACTTGTTTATTTAAAACTTGATTCCGGAAGCTATTCGTTCAGTTTATTTGATCAAACATCGTTACATGATTATAACAATTGAGTAATTATATTTAATATTTTCAGCTATTTTATTGTAATTAATTTGTACTTACAAATGCATATATATATAAGTTGCATGATGGTTTTGTTTAATTTGTGTTAATATATTTGAACTGATTATATGAATTTAATTTGTATTGTTATGGAATCAGAATAAAGATCATTAAAAAAAAAAAAAAAAAAAAAGGTAATTGTGTGTGTTTATATTTATCATACTAGTAATGTGTGCATCATGTGTGTATGTGTTTCTGGAATTGTGTGTGTGTTTGTATGTAATAGTGTGTGGATCGTGTGTGTGTGTGTGATTTTAGGTAATAGTGTGTGTATTTGTGTGTGTGTGTGTGTGTGTGTGTGTGTGCGTGTGTGCGTGCGTGCGTGCATGCATGCGTGTGTGGAGAATAAAAGTGTCATCTTAGCACATTTCTGAGGGTTTTTACAAAGCAGGATATCTTCTTACAGCCTGTTTGAAAAATGCATTAAAACGAGAACAAAAATTAGAATTTAAAATAGTTAACCACATACATGGATTACGCAGATTAAAAAACAATATACGGTAACCAACCTCCCCTCACAGCACTTACACACTCACATCACTCACTAGCTCTACATTAAATACAGTAGTTCTTTTTGCCTACCCACCCCACCCCCCCACCCCCCCCCCCCCCCCCCAAAAAAAAAAAGTACTACTACGACTAATAATAATAATAATCTGATAAGCAAAACAGCGCCCTCATTATAAAGTGCTCTGCAAATTTTGGATGCATAATTGACTGTATTCTTTGATAGAATTTTGGTCTTCAACAAATCATCTTTATTTGCTTGTCCCTGAATGTTCATCCCACATCTCTTTCTAATACATTTTTTAAGACCAATCCACTTATAGAGTTGGAAGCGATGCTGCTTTGAAGTAATTGTCCGATTCTATGGAAACCATCTGGCCTATGTGGGTTATTTCCACATCTTTCTAGAGTTTGCATTATGTATCAGCTCTAATGCAATGTGATCAAATCAAACCATGAATTGGGTTAATAGAATGATCGCAAGATGACGTTTCGTCCGTGCCTGTATTTCTCTCAGATGTTTTCGTTTTGTGTGATCTAATTCCTGTTATTCAGCCAGGCTTCCTGTCTGTTTACATTCAGACTCCTTCTCTTCCTGCCATATGAACTCATTTTATACCAAAATAAATCTACAAAATAACCAATAACAAAGCATTGGATACAGTGACTCCAAGATGTTTCCTCCTCAAAGCAGTTTGCCTTCTTTCAAACAGTAGTATACTCCAGCAAATCTGATGCTGAGAAAGAATTTGACATACATGCACAACTACAGTAGCTACATTCTGGAACTAACCAATTAAGGTGCCCAATAGTAGAGACATTTGTTTATTTCATCCTCACTTTTATTTTTCTCTTAGATCACATAAATCATCTGAATCATTCTCCTTGTTACATGGAATGGGATCTGGAAGAAAGAAATACATGTTGCATCATGTACATATCATTATGTGCTTAAAAACAAGTGCCCCATGTACTTGTATAGCAAAGATAAATGAATACACATGCAAAGGGTATCTGTGTACGGTAACCATGACCACCAACCACTCCAACAAGATATTTACTCATAAGATCACATGGCAATAAACTGATTGAACCTAATGGCTTTGCAATTTTGAATGAATTACACATGTCATTGGTTACAATCCTTAGCCTGGTCTGGTAGTCGGGCAAAATGTCACGTGTTTGAACACACAAATTAGTTAGCCACCGATGCATGCTGGGAGCATTCTGGATACTTATTTTAGAGTGATATCTAAAGAGAGCGGGCTGGTTCATTGTCACTTTGATAGAAGTAGGTCACTGTACAGTATGTTTTTTTGCACTGTCACCATTCCCAAGCTACAATACCAAGGGAATAACATTCAACTATTAACAAAGGCACGATCCAGATTAAAGAGCATGTTAACATGGTCCTTTGCTGCTACTTTGAAGCTGAATATTATTTGATCCTGTGATTCTTTCCTGAATGATCACGGTGCAAACAATTAATAAATACATGACAATCCTATGATTCTACCAAGCACTGGACGAAAGCCACAGTGCATACAGCTTTGTACGTTGGTTAGTTTACAAGAATGGTAGCTTCCATGCCACGAGCCAATCAGTTTTGAGTTTCTTACTAGCTGTTGCCAAAGGAGTACTAATGATCTCAACAATTGGAAAAACCTTTCCAGCTATAAATGGTTCAAACTCCCCTTCCCATATAGTGTATGGTACAATATGAAATATATTCTTGGCCCAAGATGACAACTTTTCCCTTTAAATTACGCATCTGCTATGATGATGCAACGGATTAGTAACTGCCCAATATGCAAGTAACCATTCTTTATCCAACTTTGGGTTAATGCGTGAGAAATCCAGAGAGGGATCAAACAAAATAACAGGATGGGCTGGGTTCCAAATTAGATTAGACTGATCAGCATTCTATCCCTCCCGCTTCATCTAACCAAGTGGGCTTTGGCTCCGAATAGAACACTACACAGGAAATCAATACATAGGACATTGACTGAGTCACAAGGCTCAACACTAGGTCATTCTCGCGATAAATCTGGCATGAAGAAAGGGCCATGTGAAGGGATAAGTACTGACATATAGTACACCAATTACTGTTGACCCTGTACTCGCATATTGCATCCTTGACTAGAACCATGTTTTCTTGGCGTTCATACTCTTTTAAGGTCATAAGCTGCATCGCCAATCAGAAAGCAGAGAAACCAAAGTTGCATCTCTACATCTCTACACATTCTGCTCCAGTTAGCGGATGGTACTAGAAGCACAGAATAACTGCAATCATACAAAGTGATGAATAGAAAAAAAAGAACAGTACAATGTAACTTCTTCAACAGCCATAAATATACATGTAAAGTATAAATGGACGGAGCCCACTTGTTCACAAACTGATACCTCCCAAATCCCTTTTTTAAAATTCCATTATATTTTATAAATCATATAAAAACTCTTTAAATATCTCTGTTTATTCATACCTCATTTAACCCCCAAAGGGACAATACATTTACCTGTGTTACAGGTACTTGAAACATACCAACATGTAAGCCAGAGGAAATCAAAACATGACTTCACGAATATTCAGATTGTCACATGACATCTTTTTTAAGGACCACGGCACTAAACATCCGTATATTGCGCAATAACTATATAATTGACAGCACATTTCAGAGATAGAGAAAATAAGTACTACTGTGACGATTCTCACAGAGTAGCCATACCTGGGTCTAAGGAATACATTCTGCTATGGAAATCCATTCACCACACCTGGATTAAGATGGACAAGTATGAGTACGGGTTCCAAGTCTAGGGAATGACAAAGAGAGCAAGCACCAGGCCAGACTCAAAATGAAAACAAAAACAGGCAACATTTTCTACATCCAAATTTCCAACACGAGACTTCATATATAGCAGGAAAAAATGATGACATGGGTTTGATTATTAATCAGAATGATTAGTTTCATGTTTGTAATATTCATGTGACCATCCACCAATAAAGCATAACTCCTACAAGTTTAACTTGAAGACTTATTCATGTTGACAAATGTTATTTCTTGCCTGTATTTTTTTTTTGAAAGCCAATTCATAAAGTATGTCTGATTTTGATACAAGTTTTGATAACATTTTGATTAAAGCTTGAAGCAAACTATGTGTAGTGTGTATACACTAAATGTATACACTGCATTTTCCTTTTTTTTTCTTTTTCCCTAAAATAAAATGCCTTCTTAATTTGCTGTAAAAATGAAGGTGAGGCGCAATCACTTTTAATAACTCTGGGTTTAAAATTTCACTGACAACATGCACATTTTGTTGGACTCTAGTTCCAGTTCACAATCGCAATGTAATCACTCTTGGCTTTAAATTTCATTGACACCATGCAGTTTGTTGCCGTCTAAATGTTGTTTGCCTTTGCGATTTAAATACTGTTGGTTTTTAATTTCAACATAACCACATACCTTTTGTTACACACTACTGTTTTACGTTCGCATCAGAGGGTACGTATGCAAAACCTTATTTAACTTAATGCTGAATATGTGCTCATTTTAACAAATACTAAATCTTATTGAAGCAATATACACATATATTTGTAACATCACTACTACCTCAAGAACCATACCTAAATGGAAATAATACTGTATTTGTAAGAAAGAAAGAAAGGGGGGGTGGTTGGTACATTTTGCACGAGTAACACGCACCAATCCCGTACAGCAGACTTTGGGTGCCACATACACGTATACAAGTTATGCAGTAGTCCTCAACTTGAAACATGATAATACCCTTTGATATAAAATATGTCTACCATTCAAATGTCTCGACTAGAGAGTATACATCGATGACTTGTATCCTTTTCCTGTCGGGATATCTTTGTACATGATGTCTACCCCATATCTGGCTTGGCTTACAGAATGTTGGGCATTTCTGAACCACCTTACTATTGAAGAAAAGGGTCTGACTGTAGTAGACTAATCATTCTCATTTTCTCCTCCTGCTCAGACAGACTGAGAAAAGTGGAGACTGATAAAGTGACTAGTCTAGAGTACTAGACTCTACTTTTCAGTTTGGATTGGAAATATGGAACGGCCTGATAGCCATGCCATGCAAGAATGAGCGTGTATGCTTAGCACGATGGGATCGAGTGAAGGCACATGTTGTAATACAGAATGGAACCACAGTGAGGTCAACCCACATGATACCATGTGCTCATTTAATGTGTCAGAATTCCATATATGCTCTTTGTGGACTGGTGGACTGGTACTAACAGGATTAGCAGAGACTGAAGTATGCAAGGGCCCATATATCCTAGCAGCATGTATACCCCACATTACTCTTTCATGCTACATATACCCACTGTACGCGAGAAGCAATCTTCACCCTCTATAAAAATGGTATACTCTGGTAGGTGAATACACTCTGTACTTTATTCAAACCCAGATAGCATTCACACTCACCAACACTTCTGAAAAGCATTGCACAGATGAACTCTTGGCAAAAACAGATGTTCACAGAAAACACAAACTTGTGGTCCCATGATTTGACTTTTTTTTTTTGTATTCGCAATTTGTGCGTCACATTTTAAATGGTTACAAAAATTGATATACAAAATATTAATAATAATAAATAATGTATATGTTTATATACATTTTGGAGAGAACAAAGCATATTTGTTAAGGTACTGGGGCAAAATCCTGATTGGGGTGGTTGTTTACTTTTTTGGGGGAGGGGGATACTAGTAGAGCGTGGGCATGACCTCAATTGAGATACAGAGTCATCAGGTAGCACGATCATAGTATTACCTTTCAGTCTATACATTACACCAATTCATTGTACCGGTACATCACAATCAATTGGACTACCAGAGACCAAACTTTGCATTGATGTTCATATATTTGCACAAAAATAATTCATTTAATTGAACATTTTATCATATACCATCTCCTATATACAAATCATTCCTCTGTCGTTTCCGCATAGCACAGTTCGATACTGTGTACTTCAGCTTTGAGTACCAAGTTCGAGTCCTGACTGTGTGTGGCGAAATACGCCAAATTTACATCGATGATTCTTTTCAAGCTTACTGTACGAAACCTTAACTGCAATCTTCAAAACATCTCTTTTCTACATTGTCCAAGGCAACACAGTTGCTACTGCCATGGGTGATAACTCTAAGACAATGGACATGTCCTAAGAGAGCATCAAGTCATTTTGCTGTAAGAAAATTGCATTGCTGTTACAGATATTTCACATATGAGCAGAATTCCTATAGACACAGATGCCCTGTTTCGTTTTTGTCCTGGACCTGAAACCCTGCTAGAATGGTTGTGTTTACACACAGTACCGCCTGGAATGAGGCTGACCCCATGTCTTGTGCTATTCTCTGACACACAGAAATTCTTGGTTTTCTCAGGATCTCGGTAAAGCGCTGGCACCTGTATGTAATAACAGAATGGTTTGGCGAGGTGGCATCATAGTGCAGAGATGTTGAGACGATGGCACCGTCCAAGCACCAGTGATGATCACGCCCCAGGGATTGAAGACAGTCGTGGCTTACAGACAGACACCGCGCTACGAAGACGCTCTTCCTTCCAGCCTCAAATGTTTCCTATCCTCTCCCCTAGCCGGATCTTATCCCCACTATTGAAGACAAACTCAAAGTCTTTGGGGGCCTCGAAGACAAGCACGATGGTGGAACCGAGGTTGAAGTCGCCAATGCCTGCTCCCTTGGTCATCTGTACACCGCAGGAGCATTTGTCTCCGTTGCCTAGCAACGCAAGGCTCTTATCGTAGTATGAGCCTGGCTTGTACCGCCCCTTGATGTTTGTACACAGCTCCTGCAAGAAATGAAGCAATTTGAAAGTATTATTCCTATTATTACTCTCATTATCATTATTTATCATTATGATCATGATCACTATTAATCTAATCATCATCATTTTACTTATTATTACCATTATCATAATTATCATTTATCAGTAAATCAATATGAATTATTATCATAAGCATAATTTTATGAGTAACAACTCTGCTTTCATTAACTAAATCATTTTAATAGGTTTCCATTACTAATGTTTTACAGTACATAAGGCACCTGTGCTAGCAATCGCTACTAGATGTAACAAATTACTTGTTTTATTACCAGAAGCATCTGGAAGATATCAAGAATAGGAAGAGCACCTCAATACCAAGTTGAATGAATAAAAAAGCACACATATTCTAGTAAGTGTTAAAAAAGACCAAATATTTATGATCGTAAGGAATCTACTTTAGGAACACCATATCATTCTGTCCCATAAAATAAACATGCTATCATAAAATGTTTATTTTGCAACATAACACTTTCATGCAAGCGCTGCGATGAGGTAAACCTAAAAGTTCAGCTCTAACTTAACCTAAAATGCAATGAATCTAGTTACCATGAAATCGGCAGCTTCCTGCTAGTTCAGTCTCTTGTTTGCTTGCTTTTTGTAATTTAATCATATTTAAGTGTACATGTTTATCATATGCCGGGCAGAATATCACCACTTCACCAGGTGTAGACGATTATCCCCGTATCATATTTCACAGCATGAACCAAATATACAACCATTACTTAAGCATGACCTCACTTTATGTGACCCTCTCTTCTTTTTCTCTCAATTATTTTGCAATTTACATCAAGAATTCTGCCATGCACACAGTGAGTCTCTTCATAGGAAGTTAGATAACACATCAAAAGAGATCTAACGTAGCCTCTCACATTAAAATATGCACTCTACAGGAAGCCGATATCTGCTGCACATGAGTGATAGGAGATTCTAACTCCTAGGCCAGGTAATTGCTGCATTTCTATAGGTGTCTCAGTAATGCCATAAATGCAGAGGCATGTGGAACATTTCAGAAGAATTAATCCCTATTTATAGAATGATTTGAATTTAACAAAAGATCACAGATATAGATTGTAAAGGTTTGAGAAAATTTGACAAAAATCAAATAAAGTGATTGTAAACCTATTCTTTACCGGGCCCTCATATTTGTGTGCTGGCTTTTCTCCACTCAGATTCTGAGCAGCGCGGTTCCAACTTAATCTGCCATACTGACAATTGATAACAGGCTATGAAAAATACTTCAAAGTCCTTATAGGGTGCAATTGAGTCAAACCTCTTGGGTTACTGCAGTTCAATGGCAAATATTGACATCCTAAGTTGTTCAGGGTTTGTGAAACCCTAATTTTTAACCGTGAGCAACGGGTTCAAAGCAAAATCGGTCACCGTTTCTTTCTCCAGCTGGAGAGGAAGAGAACAAGAGACCAGACCCAGATGTAAACTTTGGATAGTTTGCATCAGACAGCATGTCCAGGCTGTTTGCATGTCCAATGGCTTGGATGGCTGGCTAGGCCAGGCTCACCTGGTCGCAGTAGAAGGAGATGGAGCCCACGTTGGTGGCGCCCACGGCGGTCAGGGAGAAGAAGCCGTGGGGCCACTCCCCCGTCAGACACACCCGCTCGTTGTAGTTGAACAGGCCCCGCACCCACCGCGCTATCCCGGGGTTCACTGACAGCAGCTCACCTGAGGAGAGGAATGACACAAGGATTAACTGTGACAGGAGCGTGCTTTGACACCAGAAATGCACACAAATCCCATAGAGTAGTATGTTATCTAGCACAGAAAAGGTTAATGAAACCATAATTCTGAAATCTCTTTTATTCTCTGTATAAATGTTTTAAATCAGCATGAAATCCTGAAAATAAATGGCCTTGAATAAAAAGGTGTTGAGATCTGGGCCCCCGTCTGAATTGATCTGAATCAAACAGCAGTCCAATTCACTATCTTTAACATATAGAATGACAGAATTGATACCGTCGCAAGTCAAGTTGCGATTGATCACAATTCTTTATCAGACATGGCCTGGGAATGTATTTCACTAGTTGTGACAGGACCATCTGGCTTCCTGATTATTGAACAACCAATGCCCAAGGTTTTGTTCTTTGACTGGTTCTGCTTTTTTATTAATCTTCGTTGGACATATCTATATTCAACTATACAGCTGTTTGCAGAGTAACAATGACCCATATTCTGAACAGATGTTTAGCGGAAACAGTGTACTAAACCTGGACTAGCAACATAAAACATTATTATTCACTCAGTATAATTGATTTTGTCCTTGGACTCATGAGAGTGAATTTTTCCAAATAATAATTACAGTGAATAATTCAAATTAACAACTGTTGAGATTCTGTGGTGAAAATCAATCATTTTGCGACAGCATCAAATGACTTATTTTGTGCCCCATCAAGTTACCTGTAGTACCAGTAGTAGTTACTGGTACATCAGCTAAGTGAAACCACCATTCTGAATGCGGGCCAAAACATACTATTTTTTGTAGTTTTTACAGGTACTTTTCATACCCTTTTTAAATCCTGGGAAAATAATCTATTGCTGTTTCAGTGGTAGCAGCAACAGAAGCAGATGAGGTTTAAAGACGGGGTGTCTCTCTTGCAGGTCAAATCACAGAAAATGGAAGAAGATACTTATCAGAACTTCCCTCCCAATAATACAACTGGAAATTGACTTCAAGTGAAATGATAGCTAGATTTGGAGGAGGTTTTGGGCGGGACATCCAAAACCTATAGCCTAGAGATCAGAGACCACTGTGCACTGTGGTCTGCACCACATTGCATGCGTTCAATGGGAATAATGCCTGCATTGCGTGCTGACGGGGACGATACGATGACAGTAAATTATCGTTGGTGTGTTTCAAACGTAAACAAGGATAGGTTTGCACTTTTTTTCTGAAAAAGTTGTGTATTTCTTGATATCAGTTTTTCTATGTGGGTTTTTGCCCTGAATGTAGCAGTAATTCATCTGCAAGCTGGGCTGAGGATCAAGTTGCATCCAAGTATGCAATACGTGTTGTAAAGAAAGTGAAGTACAAAACATATACACCCTGATGCCAGTGGGAATATTTCTATCACGTATGCAAAATCTAATCAATAAGCCTGCACCAAAAAACAATCAATACAAGTGCGACAACCTATCGTCACTGACCCTTCATATTAAAACAAAAAAATCCTTTGTCCAGGGACTGAAAATCACCTAAAACAAACATGTGTACAGAACAGAAATGCCCGCCATGTGGGTGAATATTATGTGGTGGGTCCGCTATCAAGCTTTTGTGCGGACACCTGGCATCCGTGACAATATGCCATGTGACACGCCCAACATTCGCCCTTGCCTTTTATAACGGCCACTCATCCTAGCAAAGACTAGCCAACGAGCAGCACAGCCATAAGGGTTTTTTTTTAGGGCGAAGGTCTTGCAAATACAGCGTACAATGAGGGATCCATGCTAACCAATCATGAATTTTACGCTAAGGACAGCAGCTTGGTATAAATTGGTAGAATTTGTCTCTCACTAATGAGGCCGGTGTTGTGTGTTGGACCATCCCCCCACCCATGGGAAATTACACCATCCCTCGAATAGAATGTAAAATGGAGGTCCTGTGTATAGGGGAGCCAAACTCTCTGCATGTGACAGACCACACTTGACTTCATACTTAAAGAGGCAGGGTGAAAACACAGAGGAATACACTGGAAGACGGGCAAGTGATGTCGATCCCTTGTGGTTCACCAAGATAGCTATCCAGCTTACTTATGGTAGCGCCCAGGCATTAAGAAGTGCCATACGGAGGCACAACTTTACTATTAATATCATACATGCTTTCAATGCAGTATACTCTCCTTTCTTCTTCAGTTATAAAGAATAATTTACTTATGCCAACTAGTAGGTTTCACAATATTGTTCCTGTTCCTATAAGTCAGATTTTTTTGCAAACATGAATCTTGCATGAGATTATCACTACATTGCTCTCTATGAATAATAAAAAATTTATCCTCTCAAAATCAAGTATTAAAAGACAGCCGCTAGCCGGTTAGCATTTTCTTGAGTAACAGCAATATCCTGTGTTCAACACTGGTGGGAGCGAGCAGTGTTATCACCCAAGAAGAAGAAAGAAGAAAGTCTTGATGTGAGACTAGACGTATTTGTACCAGGGAAATGCCTTCTGTGGGAGGCAGTCCAGTCAGTTGGGGAGTGGAACCGGTGGTAGTCGCCCGGCGCTAGGTAGATCACACAGTGGTACAAACTGGTCCCCTCCTTCTGGCACAAGGATAAGTGGTAGTCGTCATCTGAGATCTGGGGAATCATCGAGGGTGAGAGAGAGAGAGAGAGAGAGAGAGAGAGAAAGGGATGATGTATGGTTTATCTATCAGCTTTTAACTTCCAACAAATCAGCATGCACTATCATATCACACAGCTTCAACAAAAAATGTACTGTCCTAAGCAAAAATCTGAATAAATATTATTGGGGAGAGAGATGTGGTATTGCTTATAGTTAGCCATGAGCCTATACAATGGACTTTACTCTAAACAAATCATCATGCACTTTTATACCACAAAGCTTTGAAGAAAGGCACTGTTCTTAACCAGGATCTAACAAACATCATTGGGGGAGAGAAATATGGTATTGCTTATACCTAGGGATGAAGATTCAAACTTTGAACAAGATGCTAATATGTTGGCGTCCTTATCCATGATAAGTGAGGGTGAGACTTACAGAGACATGATGGATAAGTTGAATACATCACCTTTAAACTTTCAACAAATCATCATGCACGATAGTATCACAAAGGTTTGAAATTGTGTTTGCTG
Source organism: Arbacia lixula (assembly GCA_963669155.1). Lineage (NCBI taxonomy): Eukaryota > Metazoa > Echinodermata > Echinoidea > Arbacioida > Arbaciidae > Arbacia > Arbacia lixula. Next base: position 15,874,806 of record OZ022583.1, read on the forward strand.
CAAGTACCAATCTTTCCTGGGTGGGTGACTCGTGAACACATCAAATATCCTGGGGTGGTATTCTGTAACTCAACTTCATCTTTGGTCTTAAGTTTGGACACACACTACAGCTCAAAGGAATTGGCATAGGGAAAGGGAAAGGGAAGAAAGGGAAGGAGCCGCAGTTTTAAACTGCGGTATATTTTGTCCAGTTCAGCATGAAACTTGATGCATGAGCCTAAAAAGCACATGTTTCATGCTGAGCTGGACAGTTTATACCGCGGTTTAAAACTGCGGCTCCTTCCCTTTCCCTATGCCAATTCCTTTGAGATGGAGTGTAAGACCCCTACAATCATGTCTGTGATTGGCCTATTAGCACAGTTTATGACACGAGTAATTTTTCATAATATCAACAGCAGAAGAAAGCTTTAACCCTAAGTTTCTCTTGGAATATCACCCTTGAAATGTAACAAGCTTACTATTGTAGATAATGGCATACATGTTAAGAATATGTACACTACAGCTCAAAGGAATTAGCACGGGTAAAGGGAAACACAATGCGTTAGCCAAAAAGTATTGTGTTTCATGCTGAACTGGACAAAATATACCGCAGCTCAAAACTGCTCCTTCCCTTTCTTCCTTTTCCCTTTACCCGTGCCAATTCCTTTGAGCTGTAATGTATACATAGCAGGCTTAATAGATATTGTCTCAAGTCCCAGATAGAAGCCTCTCAATGCAACATTTTGTGCAGGTATTTCCTCCTCTCTAAGCAGAGTTCACCTATTACCACATTGCAGCATTTGCATGAGTCACTCACACCTACCAGTGTCACAACTCACAACCTATCAGCCCTCACCTCATAATCGCTCTTGTTGGTGGTGGTGTTGTTGGTGTTGTTGTTGTGCGTCGTCCAGCAGTTTGGTCCCAGGAAGTCCTTGAGGGAGTAGGTGATGCCCTTGACCTGCTCCAGCTTGCTCCTCTCAACCTTCCCAAAGTGCAGGACTTTACCATCGCATGGGCTCACCTGGAGAGGGCAAGATATTGAGGGAGGGGGGGAGAGAAGATGCTTCATTACTATTATTATTTATTTCACTATCAAAAATAACATTACATATGACAACATTAGAACAAGAGAATACATGGGTAACAAAACAAAGGACACAATACAGTAGAAGATAGATGACAGAAGAGACAGCGCGTGGGTCAGGGTCCACAACAATGAAGTCATTCTCTGTTGCCAGAGGGCATGTGGACCCACACGCTGCCTCAAGATTTAGAACAAAAGATGACACAAAATATCTGATTATTAAACAAGATATCTAATCTTTAAACAAAGGTCAAGATTGGTGATCGACTACAATGTATGTGAGAAAATCTAACATCACTGGTCACAAATTTCATGTAGCAATACACTGACCTGATTTCTCTCATTGGATTTATGTACAACATTGTCGAGGTCTGTTTACTTGAGTCGTGTCAAGCTTGAACAGTCACTAATTATTATATCCTCAAGACTTCCATAAACTACCTATCATCACACCTTGAAGAACGTGACAATGACCATACACGTAGAGGGGAAGGAACATGGCTGGCTGCTCCGCCTTGCTAATACTTCACATCCTATTGTCTAGACAGTCTCCCCATATAATACATGTACAATCTAGGTCCACACAGCATTCTACCAGGTTGAATCCTGTTGTGCCTGTTTTTAGCAGACCCTAGTGAAAGAAGGATGTCTTGATATGCTTTTGCACTAAATGTGATGCCCAGCATTCGTTTAATCCATTGGCAATGATGTCCACATGACTGCAGAAGCGAAATCTATACAAATAAACATGTTCTAGATGAACATAAAGATATGATAATCTAAAAAGATAATCCTAGGATGTATGATACTAGAAACATATAATATTCCATATGATCAGAAACCTAGGTGGCCAGCAATATATGTACATGTATGCATGTGAGTAGTACATACATTGTAAATCTACCTACAGTGATCACTTCCTACTAGGCAAAAGACCACATGTACAAACTACAAAGTGAGTTGAGTTCAAGTGGTCATGAGTGTTGTATCAAATAACTATCTTAGATGTATGTAAGCTACATGTACAATCCATGATAAGTTCTCTCTCTCTCTCTCTCTCTCTCTCTCTCTCTCTCTCTCTCTCTCTCTCTCTCTCTCTCTCTCTCTCTCTCTTAGTATACAGTGTACCTAACTTCTTGTACGTACATGTACAACATAAAGAACAAGTCCAAAGTGTGGAGGGATATGAACAGAATGTACAATAAAGTCTGTAGTTCTACATGTAGGTTTTATGAGACTTCTTTCCAGGTTACTCCTCTTTCCAGGTTACTCCTTCCAGAACAGGCTATTATGCCTTATTATATTCCACATACTAAGAATGTTGCTATATGATTGGTCAAGAGTTGATCACGTGATGAGGCGTAGTTTTTCCTATCAGATCACCTGAGAATAAAAGTTCGTTACACTGTAGGTGATAGTACTTTTTGGTTTCGCTGATCTCTTCACTCCTCACAGTCCCAATGCGTGATTAATATTTTGAGTACGCGCGAAATAAAAGTGCGTTACACTCGGACTATCAGCTCCCACTAACGCGTCCAAACGCGCGTCATAATGCGCGTCCTAATGCGCGTCCTAATTAACGCGCATCCTAACGCGTGTTCCCCATGGCAGCGGCGCGGGGTTAGGTAGAGAAGTAAACATTACTTTTGTACGTCAAATTGTCATTTTTGGTATAGATAGTTGGTTTCAGATGTGGAATATAAATCAAATAATCAACTTTTGGTTTCAGGCAATAAGACGAACTGTCACTTCCTCGGCGATCTGAATGTATACGCTATCTTTCCTCAGCTGCGCTTCGGAAAGATAGCTACATCCAGATCGCCTCGGAAGTGATAGTTCATCCCATCACCTTCACCAACGTTGATTATTTGTTTATTAAACCGATGTCTAATATATCACAACAAAAATACTGCCAGTAGTAACTTCTTAGTTCCTTTATGCCCATTAACACCAACACCAACAAAAAGGGGACGAGAAAACGTGTTTACGAAGCAATGAAAACAATGCCGCACAATACAACTCACTATCAATTACACAATGATTAATCGCTACATCAAACATACTTTTCAGCTTATCTGTTATCGTAAGGGGGATTTTATCACCGATGATCACGCATAAACAAACACACGTCTCGTCTTTCATGCCAAAAGCTCTATCTCGGCAAACTCTTTTAGGGTGAATTCCTGCTCAATTATTGACATTCTCATGTCGGATCGTTTCATAAATGTGTGATGCCCGCTTCTGACCTTGACTCCGTATTACAACATGTACATACACGGACATGTCACATGACTTGTTTTGTTTTGTAGGGCAATGTCCATATATGACCATATGGCATGATCATAGTATGTACACACAAACAATGCTAGAACTCAATGACGTCTCAAGATCAAACAGGAGCTATGTGTGCGAGTATTGACACAGGGAGCTTGAAGTCCCCTTCACAAGGTTGAAGGGACAATATTTTCATTGTTATTACAAATGTATCTGATAATCACATCACTCATGGCATTTTTCCAGGGAAAGAACAAAGAACCACAGGTGAATTAATATCTTTGTGTTTTTTAACGCTTTGTGATTTAACATCAGCAGTAGATCACCTTGTAATCACCTCTTTACTGTGACCAAAACTAGTTTTTATGACTGAAAAATTACTTTTTTGAAACAATTCCTTTTTAAGAGTGAAGAAAAGCAAAAACATTGATACAAAACCTGCTTGATAGACCACCTACTCATAATTACCTCATTTAATGTTTTCCCTGCACACTATTTCTCATTAATACAGGTATGTATCAAGTAACATGCACTTGCTTATACCTAGGGATGAAGATCTTAACTACCTGCTCTTTAAGATCACATTTCGTGTTTCACTTGAGCAGTCTTCATGAACAGGTTTCATAGCATGTGCTTAAGTACCAAACAAATTATTACATAAATATTCAAGGATAAATTTTTGGTAGAAGTTTTTACTAAAACATATCAAGTTGATGTTATCCAAAATGTTGGCTTCACGGACATACCAGTGAGTAGCGGCTGTCGATGGGCCTGACCTCAGGCTTGAGCTGGCGCTTGAAGAACTCTTGGAGGTTGCGGTATTGCCTGAGGTCTTCCTGCAGCGCCTCTGTCAGGTCGCAGTTGAAGAGGAAGGCATAGAGAGAGTACATGGGCCCCCGTAGGAACATGGGCACCTCCAGGCTGTTCACCGTGCCCCACATACGGGATAGGAAGCGGAACGGCAGGGCCCGGTAGAAATTGACCTAAGGGAGAAGTGGGACAAAATAGAGAAGTTATGCTTTGGTTTTTATTAGTAATGTATTGTACACCGGCTGTAACTATGAATGTTTTAACATTTGTCTGTATTTAGTGACTAAGGTTTAGTGGGCAAAACACACTCCAACTCTATTTCATGTAGTTAGTGCTAGTCAGACAAACCTGGGACAAGCTTTGGGGTTATTCATTACTGAAGTATCGTTTTAACAACACGCATACAACTTGCACACATAACAAAAAATTGTTTGACACCAAATATGTTATAAAAAAACTTTTATCTCCAGTAACATTCAGAAGGCCTAACATTCAGCGTTACATGAATGACAGATCAAGAAGAGTGCAGTCTTTGTATCAATGATCCAAAGGTTTTCCTGTCATATTATCAGCTATTGTACGTCACTTTTTACTGTAAAAGTGTGAGACAAAATGGATGCGAGTTCATTTTAGCAAGTAAGACTTTTAATCAGATCTTCCTTTCAGCACTACATGTGTGTTCCCTTTAGAAATGTATGCTCTACTCTTGCTTGGTTGTAAAAGTGACAGACAAAATAGATGAGAGTTCATTTTAGAAAGTGAGACTTTTCGCTAGATCTTCCTTTGAGAGTTACATGAACATTCCCCTCAAAAAAGAAGGCTCTGCTCTTGTGTACACTCTGTCTTGCCAATACCTTACTCGGCAGCTCTTTTCAGGGTTGTTCAGGAAGAGACAAAATGTCCTTTGTAGAATCTCAGCATAACAGATCTTCATGGATGCATTATGCACAGGATTGAGAATATATTAGTGTACTGGTAGTTACAGCTATCACTGGGAGCCAGACTAGTAGACTACTGCACTTACACGTACATAGGACAACAGGTTAGTATTATTAATTGTAGGGGGGCACATTTCTTACTTCCCATGCAGATTGCCTCAGATCCGACGGATCATAGGACACACATAGGACACCAAATTCCTTACATGTATGGAAACACCATAAAACTTTTTTTTTTTAATAACAGAGTTGTTCGCTTCAGAATAAAAGTGTGGGTCTACTTCTCTAGGCAGTCTACTACTCTACTCATCAGCTCTTCACTCCTTCTGGTATACAGTCCTTTTAAGGACTACACTCATTTCGAAAGAATTCTCTTTCAAACCTCCACTTTCTCGCCTTTCCGATTCACCTCCCATTCTATCCACTTTTTTCTCATTTCAGTCCTTCCAGGACAGTACTTTACACATGGTGTACCATAAACCTCTTCTGCATTAAAAGTGTGGGTGTATTTGATTTGACAGTCTTTCAAGCACACAATGCACCATCTACAAGTACACTGTAATCTACCCTACCATGACCGGAATAACAATTAGAAAAACAGACATTGACTTGATGCCCCCTGTCCTCATGAATGCATGAAGGAGCGCAAAAGCATTTTACTGTATGCATTCCAAGGGGAGGGAACAGTGGGGTATGTACGTTTGCATTCATGAGCAATGGGATACATTTCAAGCCTGGCGTCTAATCTAACAAACTTATTGTGCGTTGTACCCATTTGACTATATGACAAAAGTTATATTTTCCCCAGGGGCTGGTTTGTTATTTTTTTCACTTTACATTTTGGACATTCTGTTTATCAGGAATCTTAGACCTTGCTAAGTTACATATAGCTGTACATTTACTACATGCATGTACCTTTCAAGCTTGGGACTATATCTATATCCATATCAGTGGATTTTTACTCCTTTAAGAGGTTTCACATCGATTCAGGAGGTAGCGCTATTCATACCATTTTATCTTGAGATCGAGCTGATCAACATCTTTTCCATGATTGATTTCTGCAAGTCCACAAAATTGCCTAGTAAAAGTCCACCTACTATTCACCCTCTGGAATAACTTTTTGAAAATGTTAAATTCACACACGAGCCCATGAAGAAATAATTATGTGTGTGGAAGCGACTGTGCTGTAGACCCACAGATTTACTATTGATCTTCCCAGCAGGGGAGCCTTCCTTTTCAATGTTAAAATGCAATGAGCTCCTTAACAGCAGACACTACATGTAGGGTTGTATTCAGAAGTTCTTCCCAAGTCAAAATTATTTTATAGGCATTTCACCCAAGAGCTATCAATACATGGAGGTCTTGAATCATTAGTCACATGTATAATTCTGTTGATATCATTAGAAAGCAGATCAGTACATGTGCGTACGGTATGTACATCAACTTTAATAAATTTCCTGCCTACACCCATATGATTGCCTCAGACCCTGAGTACATCCGCTGAACTGTATCAATGTTAAATCAAAGACATTACCAGTACTTAAAAATTGATGGTGGACATAAAGTTAACCGCACAATATTCACATACTGATACTACACAGTCTCACACACACACACGTATCCACATCCACACAAACAATACTCATTCACCCTTCACTCCATGCAGAAGAGTGAGAAGACGCAACATACGATTATTCTACTGAAGGCTTGGCAATTTTATGTTATTTTTTTTAAAATCAGCATTAAGTCTTTATGCAACATTGGGGTGTTTTAGCACAAGAAATACACACAAATTCCATACAGAATGGACAATACATTTAAAAACTTATTTGAAAACATTTTTTTTTTAAACGTAGTACGTGTAGTTAATTACTATCATAATGGGGACATATTCATGACACCTTTCAAGCAGGTGTACTTAATTCCTGAAAGAGCTGAATGCACTTGGGCAAATTTGCTAAGTTTAGTTATGAATACACCCCCAGAAGGCATTTTCTCCATAGCATGTTTTTGATTGAGGCAAATTGCATCGTTTTCTTAATCGCCCCTTCTTATTTCCTGTACATGTAGTACCTGCAATCAGCCTGCAATACTACAACAGGTACTGGTACATTATAGTATGGACATGGTCTTTCGTTACACAGACAAAATTTAAAAGGGACCCTTTAAAATTGTGTCCATATAACACACGACATGTTCATAGTGTTAAATGCTCTTACATGCATTTGAAGATACATTAAAAAATATATTCAAGGCTCTATGACAGAGCTACATTTACACGTTAAACAGGGCTTTATGCCATCGCCATTAGTTTGCTGGTTGCCAAGTGTGATAATTTCAGTCTCCAAACATACATGTTTGCACTACAAGATATGCACAGTGTGTATAAAGATACTACTTGTTGTACAGGTCCGTTGTTGCATCGAATTGCTACTCTCAACTTAAGATTTCTACATGTCGTATGGTAAATGGTGGAAACTATTAATGGTCTCAGCTCCAAGGAGTAAAAATGGTAGAAATTTCAGAGCATTGAGTCTCAGAGTTAGTTGGACAAACCGTTACATCGAAGGTGAAACCTGAACTATTGTATGCAAATTGTTAGATTTAATAGCAGAGGACTGTTCAATCATCTTGCTGTCAATGTCAGAACAGGGTAAGACGATTAATCACCTTATTTTTCAGTATGTTCATTGTAATATTGGGAACAAATGATGATCAAGATTGTATGGATTTTAAATAGAGTATTGGACAGTGAGAAGGGAGATACATGTATCACTCGAGTTTTGCATTCTGTGGATCAAACAGCGAGTCGCATACCAACATTTAAAAAAATATCATTTAAAACTCACACAAGTTTGTGTATTCATGATCAATTGCAGGTTTGACCGAGATGTTTAAACTGTTGTGAATATCAACATATTTATAGGGTATCTACCCTTTCTATAATTTTCACATATGAATTTCATGACTAGCATCTTTGCTTCGACTTTTGACACGATTATGGAAGGCATACAAATTGGGAAGGACATTGATATTGATTGAAGGAGAAACATAGTATTATCTACCTGTATTATCTACACTGTAGATTAGACTAGTCGACTTCACCCCACATTTCAAGAAACTGTCTACATTTCCACCTGATATTTTATCAAACTACTGGCATTGTGAAGTTTCGTGAGAAGGCTATGAATTTGTCTGAAAATTCTGATTTGTTATCGATACACAAGGTTGTTAGTCATATCAGAGTTAGTATTCTCAGATCAACTGTTTGGCATCAATAAAAAACACTAGTGATGAGATAAGAAAAAAAAAACTAGTAGAGGTCCAAACATGGTAAACATGGTAAATGAGATGTCACTGGGCCTGGCAGAAACAGTCCGAATGATTGTAATTATAAACATTTTTAAACACTAAAATCACTCACAAGGTATTTCCTATAGGCTGCAAATTCCTCTTCAGCATATTGACAGTCACTGAATGAATCTTTTCTCCTCTGTTCTTCAACTGGTGGTGGGTTTTCTCCAATATCGACATCCTCATCTTCAGCAGACTCTGGAATTTTCACATCCAAAAATTCGCACCATGGCAGCAAAATGTATCCAATTCGCAAACAAGCCTTGTACGGATTCACACGTTTTAGGTACGGCAATTGTCCCACGAATGGTAGAAAGTTCACGTATATAAAGTACCATGTTTGAACGGTGAGAAAAATACTCAAGAATGCTGGTAAATGCCCAAGAAGAACGAGGACTTCCATGGTGGAGAGATACAGTCCAGATTGCACACACGTTGAAGTTGCTCAAAAAACGGGCGTTGCCACCGCACCCGGCATCCGTGGCTATTCAAACCCTACCGGTACAGCGTGCATTGAATGCAGTCGAGTCGGGAAGGTTAGGTCTCGAAGGATGGGGTATCTTTTCGTGCTAATTTTCAGGGTAAAATTGAATTTCTTCGCTACAAAATTGATACAGACCATGTGTGATGTGTTAAAGTTTCGATTTTATGGAAGTTAAACATGAACATAAGTAAACATTTCGGTAAAATTGCATTTTAGGGAGAGAACGACGTGAGTCCGTGTGTCACTGCTCGATTCCCGTACGGGAAGACTTGAACAAGGGCGCATGCGCCATATCTAGGGCTTCGATGCGCTATTCTTTATCGAAGTCCTTAGTAATTACTTTTTACAAATTACACTGTAACTCTTTACTCACGTACACAAGGTGATAAAAAATCAAGGTCATAAATATTCATATAGACATTTTATATGTCGTTTTATCTAGCGATGGCATGAATGCACGTAATGCCTGCAGTATAGATCATTAATCTAAAGTACCTTTAACCACATGATATCGGTAATGAGGTAGAGCGCCTTGAACCAAGGTTCATACCGGCAAGCCCATGAATGACCTTTACCATGTCAAAATCACCCCATCGCGATCGATTGGTGCCGTGCCGTGCTAGTCTTTCACTGCACACTTCGTTTTGACATCTAGCTGCACACACTGCAGCGTGCAAACTGTCACTGCTACAGACTTATAGTATTATAGAAACACTCTCTGATCAACTCGAATTTCAAAATACGATTCATTACAAAACATGTCGCTTCTTCTCAGATTTTATCTTACAACTCACTTACGTGTCATACACACACAGACACACCATCTGAAAGAGAAAATGGGGTGTTAAGTTAAATATTTTCTCATAAGAATTTTTTCTTCACTTCATATAACAGTATGGAAAATTACGACCATGCTCGTGATGCATTGTGGGCAATATGTGGCACCATATTATGCTGTACTTCATGAGCAATGAACCCTGGCATGACTGCCCTGGAAATGTAATCAAATGGAACATCAAACAAAAACGATGTGGAATTTTCGAGAAAACTTTTGTTAAAAGCGTTTTTTTAAGATACCGATGTGTTTAAGCTCCGTCAATAAATCCATTGTCAAAGCCATGAAACCTACCCAGGGAGATCTCCCTCAAATATCATCCCTTATTTTTGGTTACATCGCACGAAACCAATAATACAAAGAAAGTTACGCGATTCGCCCGGGCGAAGTGCCTCTTGTAATATTTATTCCATCCTCTTTCATTCAGAAAAGAAAACAAAAACAGACAAAGCATTCCTTGATACATAAAAAAAAAAAAAAAAATTGCAGGAAAACATATGACACATATTCCGTGAAACAAATTAAACATGTGATGTCAATGTCGAAACGATTCCAACCATTCATTACTTTTTGTGACAAAATCAAATGATTGGAATATTTTCATTTACTCTGTACATTAATTTAACACTGCGTTACTAATTGTAACATCAAAGCTTGTCCGAGTTTTTTTTTTCTGCGCAGCAACAACCAGAGAGGGGTAAGGAATGGAGTAAGCATGAGGTATAATTTATTCCTACAGCAGTCGCGTGCATTGATATCACAATGGAATATTTTACGCGTTTGGCTCTTTGATCGAGGGAGATCCGCCGCCAAACAAGCATGACAAATTTTTTATGCATTTTAGAGAAATTCATATTCTGTATACGCAGATTATTTCAGAACCACTTCATGAACTGAAGTGCATGTGCAGTAGTAGTACATCTTATAATTATACGATTCTCTGAATTTCAGATTATATTGTTGCTTTGTTTTTGTGATAAAAGGAGAATACTGTGGAAAATATGTCTGAGAAATGCCTCCAAATTGCACTGATTGGGCAATCATATTTTCTTTAAAATATCTTGTAACTCGTTTATTGAGTGTTTAAACCTTCCATGGAAACAACCTCAATTTCGTGTCCGGAGATGTCTGAAAAAGTTATGGACCAAATTCTTTCAACAATTTTATCACGATTTCCCTTCGCTCACCCCAAAACGAATTAACAGTGTGTGTATAAAGATCAGCTATGAGCTCCCAGCGAAGGCTGAACGGTTGACATATCTCTCAAAAGATATTTGCTTTTGTTATTCAGAGGGAAGTGCCGAATTAGAAATACAGCTAATTGTTTAAAACACCTGAATGTCTTGAATTTTTATGAGGCGGCGGCCATCATAGATTAAAGGAAGTTTATCCGAGCGCAGTCCATCCATGATAGGTCCATGATCACACGAAACCAATAATACAAAGAAAGGTCCGCGATTCGCCCGGACGAAGTGCCTGTTGCAATATTTATTTCATTATCTTTCATTCAGAAAAGAAAAAAAAAAGACAAAGCATGTCTTGATAAATATGAAGGTAAACAAGTGAAACATATTCGGTGAAACAAATCAAACATGTCAATGCCGAAACGACCCCGACCATTCAGTAGTTTTTGTGACAAAATCACATCAATAGAACAAATTCGTTTGTGTTTGCACATTTTATTCACATCGGTCAAACAATATGTTACTACTGGTAACCCCAAATGTTGTCCCAGGTTTGTCTACGTAGCAACAATTAATAAATTCAGAGTGAGTTTTATCAATTGGAACTGAATCACACAATACTGGTGAATGTAACAACACGTCACTAGACAGTGCGGGGACAAGTTGTGAATACATTACGAAAACGGATTATTGGAAAAAAAAAATGAAGAAATTAAGAAATGACCCATTACGTTACTAGCATCATATAAAGAAATTCATTAGCCATCTAAGGGTTAGTTAATTTCACTCCGAGAGAAAAGTGGTGGACCACCTTGCCGTTCTTCCACAAATAGCAATACTAATGTAACAAATCTTGCTGAAGTTTCTTCGCCGAAAAAACGTGAGCGGCGACTAGGGCGATGAATTTGTGTAAATGAACTAAAAATATGTAAATACGTAGGACAATATGATTTATAAATCCCCGCCCAGAACAAATGGTTCTTTCTCATGAGACCAATTTTTCCTTATATCAGCTATGTCGACCTTTTTTTCATCTTCCTCATTTTGTATCCATCGTTCCCCTTTAAAATTTTTACCTCATATCCTTCCTCTCATTTATATATTACGTTTCATTTCTTCCTTTCCTCCCCCTTTCCTCCATTTGCATTTGCTTCACTTCGGCCTTCATTCTTCTCTTCCTCCTTATGCCTCCTGCATTCAGTCTCCCTGATCATTTTTCCTTCATCTCTTTGGGATAAATATTTTCTTTTTATTCGTTTCCTAGTCTAGATCATGGATGTTTTCGAACATCGAGGTCCCAGTTTCCACGGTGTATGCAGGCTATTGCAACAATCTGATAATTATTAAATCCAAGGAAATATTCCTGTTCTCTCTTTTTTTTTTCTTCCATGATCATGCTTTTTATCTGCTAGCTTGCGCTTTGTTCCTTTCCCCCAATAAGCTCCATTCTCCTTTTGTTAATTTTTCTTCTCCTTTGTCGACTCCTTCTCCTTCATAAACTTCATCATTATGTGCATCTATGTTATCTGTTTTTTTTTCTTTGTTTTCTTGGTCTTCTTCTCTTCTTATTCGCTCAACCACCCCCCCCCCCCCCCTTCCCACCGCTCCTTCTTCTTCCTCTTCCTGCTGTCTTTCTCCTTAATTTCCTTCACCTCCTTTGCAAATGTTTTTATTTCTTCTTCATTTCCCAGACGTCTTAAAATGCCCTTGTAAACACGTGTATATATGGAAAATGGTTTGATTGGTCTATATTAAGTCGAGACAAAAGAACGTGATGGGGTAGCGCAAGAATGAGAACAGTAGCAAACACAAAAAGGGAGAACAATGGGGAAATGGGAGAGGAGAAGGAGAATAATGAGAAAGGGGTAGAAGGAGGGGGAAAGGAATGTGAAATGAAAGGAGGGAAAGAGAAAATGGGTAGGAGAGGGAAAAGAAAGAGAGGCGGAAATATGAGAAAAAGAGCAGATCTGAGGAAAATATGGAAAGACGGAAGACACCATACATGTAAAGTGTACTACAGACAATAATACGAACCACAATGAAAGTAGTAATCGTGAACATACAAGTAACAATCAAGTCTCAAAAGTCTTTCAATGCATTTCAGGGGAAGAGGTGTGGACTCATTCATCATGAAAGATGTAACTATTGTTTGTGATATTGAGACAATAGTGGGCTCAGAAGTTCAATGTTCAAAGTCTTCAAGCCGCTAGTTCCTAGAGTGACGCCTCGTACATTATACCATGACGCTGCCGACAGGAAAAACTCCAAATTGGGTGCCTACTGGTTACTGATTTCTGCATATTTCTGTCCAGAATGAGACGTCTCAAAGTTTCTCCCTGTTCTGCATCAGAGCTCATATATATGTTGTATCGCTGCTCTCCTCCTGCGATGAGACCTGCTGTAGTGACCACTCATCTATAAAGACCAGACCTTTTCATTTTCCTTGAACAATGCTGCTCATTGAAACCTGTATCAAAGTAACCTGTACATAACTACCACCTTCTCATTACAAAGGCCATATTTGTTGTCTCCCTTGGGTGGTCTTCCTGTACTGCTTTTATGGCATCTTGTTTCATAAAAAATACACATGACTATTTGTAGCTTTATTCTTCTGTATTAAAACTGAAAATGAATTACTTGAAATGGACACAGAAGTCGAGGATGGTGAAATAAGATGTGGACTAGTCACAAAGTAGTTAGGGGGGAAGAGAAAAAGTTGGCTAAAAATAGTATTTTTGCAACAAAATAGATCACTTTACAAAAGCAGTTTGAAGTGAACCGTGTCCAACGGACTCCCAACAATACAGTGCTGTATATGATTTGGCAAAGGCTTATTTGCAAGACACATTGATTAATTGTCGTTTCAGACAAGCAATTATGCATCTACTCAGAGAATCAAACATTGCAAACAGATCGCATGGAGTTCAGCAATTCAACAAGAGTTGCTGATGATCGATGAACTCACTCTTAAAAGATGTTTGAAGCAAACAATTTACAGGGACAGACCTATCTTTTTGCTAGGGGGATTCAGAGATGCCAAGACACAGGTCTTCAGTTGAAGGAACCCCCTTAACCCTGGTCTCGTCTCCCCACCTGTATTACGCTTCATGACGTGAACGATCCAATCATGCTTTTTCACGTCACACTCTTTTATTCAAATAATCATGGACTAGAATAAGATTAAAAACAATGAATGTTAGCAGTCAGGAAAAGATGCTGAATAGTAGACAGTGCTATTATCATCCTGGAGTGTCTGCCAGTGTCAATGGTAGTGTGATAGCTTGTGTGTGAAACATGGTTGCTATATGCCAGGTATGTAAAGCAACAGCTAATAAACAAATCTGGAACGTGGCCAGTTCACCAGCTTCCATACAGAAATCCCATAACATGTTATAGCGCTGAGCGCGGTGATATGTTATACTTCTTTGTGAGAATTACACTTGCATGAATATAAGTTGTTTCAGTTCTATGTTGATTATTCATAACAGTGCCCAATGGAAGACCATTTCTTTGTGAATGGGCTACCAATGGCAGATAAAGAGTTAATTTTCTTGAGACACCTCTCCTTTCTTCCTACTTCTTGGCATCAGGTTGTTTGCGACCAGACGTGGTAGTATCTTCAGCCTGTGTCTCGCTCCAGGCTGTCTTGAGTCAGCTACCTCAACTCTCAGACATTATACATTCTACTTTTCTCCTCAAGTAATTAAGATAACATGCAGGCGTAAGAAATGGGCTATAGAAACTGACCTCCTGCCTATATCTTACACTTGTTTTAATGGACAAAAAATGCACCTGTCAAATACAGGTACTTCAATAGATACACACTCTAAAGTAGTATGAGAAAATAGTCCCGTTGGTATGTCTCAATACATTTGCCACATGGTCTACATTCAATCCTTCTAATTGCTACCATATTTCTTCTACAAACGCGATGCAGAGGATTAGGGGTTAGGATTAGGGTTGGTGTTTAGAATCAGGACAAGGCTTTGGATTAACCATCCTGTGCCCAATAAAATGCTGCTCACTGGGATTTGTGTGCATTACTAGTGATGTAATGCACACACTTGGCACACAAAGACTTGGGCTGGTACACTGTATTCCAGAATGATCTTAAGTGCTCCCTTAGGAGAAATCTTATCCTAAGTCTAAGATTCTCTTAAGTGGTATTCCAGAACGATCTTAAGTGTTCTCCTAAGTCCGCTCCTAAGTTTTCTCTTATCTTTATGTAAATTTATGGAAAGGAGGATTGGTATTTATGTTAGGAGGATTGGTATTCCAGAATGTGCGTTAGAAAAGATTTAAGAGAAAACTTAGGAGAGCCTCCCCTGTCTTAGCCATTCATAACACACACAATAAAAAAGAGCAGCATTTATTTGCGTAAGCACGCTTATATGATTGATGTGCGCGCACATAGTTGCGTGACCACACAGTTAGAATTAATCCTGGGGGAAGGTCACGATGAGATGCTGTGATTGTGATTAATGAAACACTTCCCTCCACTGGCTAATAAATGCGCACTGATGGGGTCTAACCCTCCCTAATTTGCATTAAGAGAGTCCTACGAGAACGTTCTGAAATACCAATTTCTTGCTCTCTTAGGCACCTCTTAAGTTGGGGACTTAAGAGAAAACTTCAGACAACTTCTGGAATACCACCCTTGAAGTTGAATAGTTTCAATTCTTATTGCACATTACACGATACTTTGGAGGTTGTGCGATTAGACAAAATAATATCAAACCAAATGGCATTAGACCAATGTTTCAGGAGTGGTATTCTGAAAGAAATTTAAGTCAAAAATTGTCGAAGCATGTCAGTCAGCATACTGAATACTGACCTACCATTAAGTTAGAAAAATTGTGCCAATAGGGCAATCATAGTTATGGATCGTATAAGACTTAAATCAAGACACAAAATTATTTTCAGAATACCACCCCAGGACCCCACAGATTGGACTAGCTGTGGTCATAAGAACTAACCTGCCAACCTGTGGACAGGGACCCCTTAAGAAAGGTCACCTTACCCCCCCTTTCCTCCACACCCACATGCACACACACACAAACATACACAAACACATCCTGGTTCTGTTAACTAGAGCTCACCCATCAACCTTGCGTTCAGAGATTTCTCCAGGAAGCATTCCCACCTTCCTCACCACACCTGTTTCGGTTAACTACAACTCACCTGTCAACCTCTAGATTCCTCTAGGAAGTCACCCACACCCTCAGCACCTGTCTCTGTTAAGCCTCTCATTACCAAGTCAGGAAAAGCCTATTCACTTACTGCACATCATGGTGAGAGGGCTAAATCATCTTCTGCCAGATAAAATGCTGTCTTATGTAACATGTGTGCATCCCTGGTGATAAAAATGCGGCCATGCCACATAAGGAGTTAATACAATACCCAACAACCTTTCATCAGGGAGGAACTCTTCCATGTATTGCAGCCCCCCCCCCCCCCACCCCCACCCCCACCCCACACCTTCCCTTCACACACACTTCCATACATATATCTTTTTCTAATTACGTATGTGTATCTGTGTCTGTTTAAAATTCACCTGCAAAAGTTTGGCCAGAGACTCCTCTGGGATGTGTGTCCCCCCCCGTATAATTCTCTTCCTTGGATCACCCCCCCCCCCCAACCTCCATTACTCCAACTTGCATATATATGTATCTGCTTAAACAAGTCACCTGCCATGTTTTGGCCAGACACCTCTAGGTTGCACACCCCGTATCTTCCTCACCTTCCTCTCTTCTAACGATCGCACGCCCTCCCTTCACCACCCACCTCCGTATATATCTGTATCTGTTTGTATAACTCACCTGCCACGTTTTGGCCAGAGACTCCTCTAGGTTGCGCGCCCCCCGTATCTGCCTCTGCTCTCGCTCCTTGATGTGGCCGTACTGCTGGTAGCATATGTAGCCAAAGCCCACACTCAGCGGGATGGGCACCCACTTCAGGGAGCGCCAGTAGCCCGCGAGACCCCCCGAGGAAGAGGAGGAAGACGAGGAAGAGGTGGAGGAGGCACGGGAAGAATTGGAAGACTTTCTGGACCCTTAGTTAGGAGAGAAGCAGAATCACTCTGAATGTTACCAAGATATCAAATTTGCATGGCTTGGCTTGTTTCAAGTGTATTCTTTAATAATCACATACATGATAATAGCACTGACATGATGAATTTGACCCCGACTATTCTGCAGCTCTGTTCTCATCTTGACCAAGTATTCATCTAAATTAAGATTTATTAAATTAAGTCCGCTGCTTTTTTCGCACATATTGCACATGTACCTGTACACAAGTACCACATCTATTGAATACCAGTATGTTGATATTTGTCCAAGTGATAAACTTCAACCCAAAAATATGATCTCATCTGATTAATACTTATAGTTTTTCAAGCTCATTTTCTGGTCAATTCTTTACCTCAAACTGGTTAGTTTATTGTATATTATTTGTTGACATCATGACATTTGACCTTAGTGAACCAAAGCGCAAATCGGTCTCCAGTCTTTAGGCTATGACGACCCGCTCAAAACCTGCTCAAAATCTATTGATCGCTATAGTTTTGCTTAAAGTCTGGGAAGTGACTTCTCACACAGTATCTTCTTTAATTTTCTTTGGCTTTTACCAAATTGTATTTTTTGACCTGTAAAAGGGACATCCTGTCTATAAAAGGGTTTCTTACATTTACACAATTATAATGAGTGAATGCAATTATAAATCCCATTTTGCCAGCTAGCAATTTGTCCTGTTTTAAACAATGGATCAGAAAATTGAGTTTCTCATAACATGCTTACCTGTTGAAATACGCCTTGTGCACTGGAGGCAAATCGGCTGACGAGGGAGATTAACCCCTCTCATCTCAGCCTGGTTTCTCACATGACTGCTTCTTGTAACTGAAGCTCTCAACACTTGCACATCCACTTGCCTCCCAAGCACACGAAACCTGAATGAAGGACATTGCAAGAAAATAATTAAAAGTAATAAGTAGAGGTAATACAGCACCCGTAATTGTGGTAGAAATGTCTTACCTTCATCAATTCCCCGGTCCTGATCTCATTTGAATTCAACATCTACATAACTTTGATAATCAGGAAATGTCCTGAGATGCAAAGCCCTCAAAGTCATGGGGCTAGCGCATGGGTAGACAGGAATTATCGTCTCATTTGGGGCATTCTTTAATCGAAATTACATTTTTTGACATAACCCCAAAGGAGGTTCAGAGGAGCCAAATGCAATCTCAGCGGATCCAACGACCTAGAGATTAGAGTGTCTGATTTTTCAGTATAGTGCATGGGTTACTGCGATCAGCCTGCTTACGCAGTGAGCGGTCTGCGTAGTACCAAGCTTTGGAGCAACGCAGTTGAGATTTGCAGTGATTAGACTGGTAAATTCAAGCAAATTCTCTTGCTCAAAACTCAAATGTATTGTGCACATGTACAGAGTATACATACCTGAATGTCCTCATGGTTGCTTTGAAGATGATTTTAATACATCTTGTGTTTTTTAAATTTTGAACGGACTCTGGTAGCTCACAACTCCGGTGATCAAAATCATTGCAGCTGCGATAATAAGTTCATGCGCATGCGCCAGTTCTCTTTAGATTCGTGTGTATTACGTTTTTAACAACAATCCATTACCGTAGCATTCTTTTCAGACCGTTTTTGTTCTCTTTTTACTATAATTGAAAAATATTTTATATTTTAATTTTTATTTCATTATCATTCAAATTTTATTGCAAACTCATTTCAATAGTTTTAGTCAGTACTTTTGATACTTTAGACCACACTAGAAACAATATTTTGGTACATATATATAATTTTGCATCACATACACAAGTCATGCGCGTTCATCATTAGCGCTTAATGCGGGTTATAGAGCTCTATGAAGCGGCCATGCATTTAATAGAGCAACAACGTCATCATCATGAATATTAATTTGCGAATGCGTATGATCAAGTTATGGAACAGACAAGATGGCAGCCTCGAAGGACCACGTTTGTTAGACAGAGACATGAAGAGGAAATAGGTAACGTTGCTCAATATTTTTGAACATTTTCATCTTGCGAGACAACAAAACATACATGTAACCATTCACATGTGATTAATTATTTATTCATCAGTAGCCGGACCCGACATGCAAGGAAATTGGAGGCATGCCCTCAGTCCTTCGTTGTCAGAGTTTCGGGGAGACATACGATCAGATTTTGACCGAAAAGTTCACATTCATTTATTCTTTTCTATATTTTAGGAAATATAGTCATATACATTTCCCAAATCAATGATGGAAGAAATGGTGGACTCAAGCAAAAAATCACTGAGAATTCATGTCAAGAAAACACATGTGCAGCATGACCAAAAAGTGGGTCGACTCGAAAATTGGAACGGGATCGACGTAAACATAGGAAATGTACGATCAGAATTAGACCTTTTTTCTCTCATTTGTTAGAGTTTTTCCTAATTCTTTCATAATCATATAAATGACAAGAAATAATAACATTTTTCAAACCATTATTATCAAGTTGAACAATTGTGAGAATACGTGCCTTTACGGTTTTTGCATCGCAATGCATGGCGGGACGGAATTCTAGTACGCGAGCGTTCAGCGATCGCTGCGGTCATATCGTTTACACGCTCATGACGCTAGCCGCGGCGAGCGCGAAGTTCAATATTATTATTTTCATGTTACAGATTTGTTATGTGGATCGGTTCCGACGTGAATACTTTCAGTAAATCTGAATCATATTTTAACGATAAGAACTTTGATTTGTATTATTGTACTTTTTATTTATTTAATTTTATTTTATTTAATTTCACACATCACATCACAACACACACATCTTTGCACATATGGGACTACCATCCGAGTCTCAACGACGTCTCGAATGTCTCTCTCTTTGTTTATTATTTTCTCAACAAACTCTTTATAAATCATTATTTAGATACAATAATACGAATCAAAAGTTCTCATCGAAAAAAATACAATTCAGATTTACTGAAAATTATCACGTCGGAATCGATCAAAGTAACAAATCTGTAACATAAAAATGACATTGTAATCAATGACCGCAGCGATCACTGAACACTCGCGTAGAATTCCGTCCCATAATGCCTTGCGATACAAGAACCGTAAAGGTACGTATTCATGTGAAAAAAGTGGGGCGACTTGACCAAAAAGTGGGACGACTTGTCCAAAAAGTAAGGCGACTTCACCAAAAAGTGGGGCGACTTAACCAAATTTGGGTCGAGTTGGTCGTGGTGCGACTTGTGCGAGTTGACATGGATTCGGTCGAAGAACAGATCTAACATTACATCGAATCATATGAGTGGGCACCGTACATTTTGGCAGAATAGACACCCCACACTCTACACAAACATTATCAAAAGAACATCGAAATGTCCTCAAAATATCACCAACCTTGAAAAACAACTTGTCTGCATCTTGATCCTTCCTCTTCGCTAGTTATACTTTCAAATTATTCTGGAAACTGTACAAAAATAATTAAAACAGAGCACGACGGACGTATTACTTTCAGCTTTTCAGTGCATTGCACGGTGACGCAAGTAATATACAGACACGCGTGTAATAAAAACCGCAGCTTTATCCTTGAAACACGCAGGTAATATACAGCGCACACAAAGTCTCCATCGTTTAACACAATCTTTGGTATAAAAAGAAGCCAGTTAGGGCGATGTTTAAACACCAACATGGTTGCGTGATGAACATTTTGGAGGATGATTGCGTAATCAACAATGATCAGCTGATGATTGACGGGAAAGGGTGGTTAGCTTCAAACTTACGATTGTGATAGTTGTTGATGAGTATTCGTATTGTCTTTGAGCTGCGGATGTTTTGTCCATCATGAATCCCTGCTACTCATTATCCAGATGTTAATGAATGGAAATGGTAACAGTGATGATGGGGAGTAGACGTAGTGGATGAAATGATTATGAAACGAAGGACGAGTTGATAAGTAGACGATGTGGATATTGGATCAACTGAAATAAGCCGACATGGCCAAATGAGCGTTGGACGAACTGATAAATGGATGATTTGGCATTAGACGAAATGATTGGTAGACGAAATGGTTGTAGATGAATTGGTTATAGACCAACTGGTGATTAGACGAAATGGCATTAGACGAAAAGAATGTAGACCAAATGGCTATTAGATGAAATGGCATTAGACGAATTGGCAATTTACCGAACAGAGTGGGGTGTTCCCTCACACTGTGTAGAGTTTAGCAGCCAAGCGTCCACTTCTCTACGATGTAATGGAGTGTGGTGGCTATAGTCTGTGTATTGTATGATTTGGTGCAGAATTGGATAAGTCATAGAAGTCTACGTATTTTAAAATACAAATATGGTTGTAGGGGGGTCAAGGCCGAGGTAGTCGTGTCGATTTAACACTGAACATGCTTTCACCCTCTGCATAATATCAACAGTGAGCTCAAGTGGGTGTTTCAGATTCTCTATGATTTTGATTCGCATCAGCTTAAGTTCAAATCTGATGGATATGAATTAAAATTCTTCTTTTGACAAATGTCTGAATGCAAAGATTATGATTTTGTCAAATTTGATTAGGATCGTTGGAAAGTAACTCCCATTGCGTTATATCAGCAACGAAATGGGGCATCTGGTTTAGCACAAGAAGTTCAAAGGGTCACCAGTCTTGCTTTAAGTCGTGCTTAGATTAAGAACAGCTTGGTGATACAACCCCCAGTAAACAAATATATATTGTATTGGATTTAAAGGGAGCGTCTTTTTTTTTTTCAACGGTACTGACTTCTGTAAATGACCCGAAAGAATAACATTTATGTCCAGTTTAAGAAACATTTCACCTTTAATTCTTAAAGGTGATATTCATAGAAAATCCAAAAATATGAAGATATTCATCTACAGAAAGCTTATAGGCCATACAATGAGCTCGGATGACATTCAAACAGTATATCACTATCCAAAAAGCGAAATTAGGGTGAAAACAATCACCGTATTCTCGGGGACAAATTTGCCCTACTGTCATCCGAAACGGCCTTTAGGTCTGACGTAAGAAAAGGGAGATGTTATTGTGCATCACACACGCCAATCCGCAGCTTCTTTTCCGCCAGAAGCATCATGCATTGTTAATGAAAGTGTGATGGCAGTTGCTAGTGGATTAACAGGTGTGATAACCAATGGTCATTGTGAAGCATATCCCGGCTGTGACGTACACACAACGCCACTTTCCCTAAGGCAATTTCGTGGGTCAGGAAGAGAGTCAATTTAGTGAAAGTTGACTTTCATTTAACACAAAACTGAACACTTTCATGGCATGTTAGCTGCATAAATTGCTTTAATAATTCATTCAATTATTAAATAAACTATATTTATTTGATTTTATTTCCTAAGTATCACCTTTAAAACTAAACATGACGTAGAGTGGGAAGGATTCATAACACACTTATTTGTTTGTAATTTGCTTCTCAGGTTCACTTCTTGTAAACATGGTTGCCTATTTTGCTCTAATCATCACGGTTAATCACATTGATTTTTATTGGCCTATGTTCTAAGCTTATAATGTACACATTCACTAAAATGTATTACTTTCTCTATTTCTCAACATCTGAATTATTATTTGCATTTTGATATACCTCCGAAGAATATTCTATTAAGCCTACATCTCATTTCTTTTAATTTTGTAAAGTGTACCTATTGTTTTGAAATCGTCCGTTACCCTACAGAAGATTCTTGCATGGACATAATATTATCAGTCTGTTTCTATAGTGATCCGTATAGTAGTGTCGCGATCTCATCCGTTGATGTTTCGAGACATTCTGGGGAAGCTCTATTCTAATAAGAGCTCTGTGGAGGAAGTGCACAGCCGCCATCTAGTGTCGAAGTACTGCATAACAATGCGCGCTATATTAAATTCTCCATCATGGCAAATGTTTCCCAATTTCCCTCAATCGAAAAGGTTTTCTCGATTGTCCATGTGCTTTTCATTGTGTTTTTTTTTTTTTTTTGCGGAAGTGGTACAATCATTAGCTGATTAGAAATACCAACTTCGCGAGAGGGTAAAACGCTCTTAGGAGAGATGTTGGGGGGGGGGGGGGGGGGAGGGAGACGTGGAGGCTATAAAGAACTTGTCCATATCATTGATATAGGGGGAGGGTAGGAGAATATTTCATCATAGACCAATTGACATATGTGCTCTGAATTCATACGTAGAATCATCTTTCAACTTAGAAGTGGGACATGAGAATTTTATGTTTAAGTATACTTATGTAAGTATGTATGTATGTATGTATGTATGTATCTGAGTGGGTGGGGGGGGGGGGGGCTGAGGGGTGACCGGGAGAGAGAGATGGTTCGTGTAAATACAATATCAAGAATAAAGAAATCAAACAAAACAAAACGAAAAACAATGCTGTGAAGCTCTAGGTTGGTAATATAACGTTAAACCTCTTCATTATGTATGTTCCTTTTAAATGCTCCGAGTACACAACATGGGAGATACTTCTATTCCTGTAATTCCCTGTGGACGAAAGCAATAATACCACTATTCTTTCAAGGCTTTCAAACAAAAGTTACCTCTAGAGCGTAACTCATACGCAGTATGTCAAGGGTGTCATCATTGCATTGGTTTATATGCTGATACCATGCTTATGTTTTCCTGTAAATATGCTGGGGCAAGATTATTTAATATTTTTAGCATGATTATGATTATGATTGTAATTGTTTCGTCAAGTTTCAAGAATATACCTTTTCAAAGTATTATGGATTTACGATACAAACGTGTGGAAATAATGGATTTACCTTTAGAATGTTTTAGTATTTTGGAAGATGTTTGTTTATTACTTTTCTCGAATGAAAAGTAAAAATGGAGTAAATGGCGTAAATGGAGATTCGAAGTGTTATTTCATTTTGTTATGTTGCACCGTAGTACTATGTATTTGCGCAATTCATTTTTTTTTTTTTATTGTAATTTACTTGTCAATTCTATGGGTTTCTTGTGACCACCCTTCTGTTCTTATGCTTGATAAGTACTTAATTATGAAAAGAAAATTGGAAAGATGTTTTACATGTAATCAATTATTGTTCCCCATGTACATTCCGCGTAGACGCAATATAGTTGAACAGTAGTCATGGTAGTTGGCATAAGCCAGCGACTTTATGGCATCATGGAATTTTGCCAGCAATACTGCAAAACCAAATACGTAATTTATCTTGTTTGTTTTCTCCTTCTCGTTAATCAAAGTGACGCCCGATTAATGGTGGGGAAAGAAACACCTGGTCTGTATCGATCTATTTATCTTCATGATCCTGGTCACGCGGCCATGTTTGGTTAGGTAAGGTATATCGGCCATCATCATCAAAGATGACGTCAGAGTGCGATCTGACGTCATCTGCGAGATATTGAGAGCCCCCGTTTGGCTTGGTGTTTTTCTCTTTCCGCCTCTCTCCGTCTGTCTCTCTGCATGTCTTTCTGTCTTACCCCCGTCCTGCACTCGCTTTCTTTTCCTTCCTCATCCTATAGTATTCTCTTTATCTTTCTGGTGTTTCTCCATCTAGCCCTATTTTCTCTCTGGTATTTCTCTCTCGTTCTCTCTCCTTGTCCCCTGTACCCCTCTGTCTCGCTCCTCTGCTCCACTCACTCTTTCTTCTTGATCTATCGACATCTCTTTCGCTCTTTTATCCCATCCTAAATATCTCGCTCTTTCTTTCGTCTCATTTTGAATTGCTCACTTTTCATAATTCTCTCGATCATTGTCTGTTTCGTTCCCTTTCCCTTTCATTTCTTCTTGCTCTTTTTCTCTCTTTCAATCACTTTTTTTAT
This sequence comes from Arbacia lixula, assembly GCA_963669155.1. NCBI lineage: Eukaryota > Metazoa > Echinodermata > Echinoidea > Arbacioida > Arbaciidae > Arbacia > Arbacia lixula. Next base: position 15,899,563 of record OZ022583.1, read on the forward strand.
TTTCCCTTTCCCTTTCTACCTTCTTTCTCTCTCTCTCTCTCTCTCTCTCTCTCTCTCTCTCTCTCTTTATCTTTTTCTCTCTCACTCCTCTCTCTTCCTTCCTATCCCTCTCTCTCTCTCTCTCTCTCTCTCTCTCTCTCTCTCTTCTATCTCTCTCGCGCTCTTCTCCTCCCTCTCTATCTCCTTTGCTCTATCTCCTTTCCTTGTAAGCCCCCTCCCCTCCCCTGCCCCCCCCCCCCTCTCTCTCTCTCTCTCTCTCTCTCTCTCTCTCTCTCTCTCCATCTCTTTCTCTCCTTCCCTATCTCTCTCGTCTCACATGCGCAGGAAAACGGGACATCGGAGCTTGGCGTAAGAGTCGAAAATCGATTGCCATGTTTGATCAACTGTGTCATTAAAGAATTCACATTCCTCTGGACCTAGATCATTACTCTTCGCTCATTTTGTTCTTATCTTTGAGTTCAGACAACATTATGTTATCAATTTTGCACATTTTCGCTTAGAGAGGCTTCAACTCTTAGAAGCCATGTTTTACTTTAAAGCCATGTTTTACGAAACGAATTTATTACCTACTATGTTATTCTAGGGACTCTGCGCTTCAAACATTTATGTTTATGCTTTGTTCCTACTATGTATTCTATTTTGATGTAATACGCTGTTCTTGTCAATGTGATTGTATATTATGCATGGTGAAAATAAATAAACCAACAAACAAACAAACTCTAATCCAACATTAATGTAGGCAACAGATCCACGGATATATTCACTAACGATTACATGAACTCTTTTCCTACAAGACAAAATTCATTGTGAATGAATAAATAATAACTAACTTATTTGTCTGTGCTATGTTTACAAGTTCCAAAAAGTGATTTTGAAGAGGTTAAACACAATTTTCTATATGGTTCCTAATTATCGTTCATATGGAATGGAGGCAATGATAGGGTTAAGAGGAAAAATAAACATTGTGAAATCATTTTTCTGCAGGTGATTTGCGCATGATTGGCCCTACTTGTGTCGCCTTATCACCCCCCCCCCCACCCCCCCCCCCCCCTAAAAAAGTGTCTTGTGTTTAAAGGCCTCTTGATCATACATAGTTATCAAAGTTTGTGAAAGACTTTTAGAACTCTCAGTCAAATTTAAACAACTTTAGCATCACGAAAGATGTTTTGTGGAGGTGCTCTGACAGTGTTCTGAACAGGCTTACCTTCAGCCAACTTGCAGACTCTATCGGGACTTGTTACATTTTATTAAATTTTCTTGCCTTAGTCCTTCTCAGTGTACTTGATGTAGGAACAATATTATATAAAAATCTAAGCGCTTTTTTTTTTGTTTGAGCGAAGATTGGTTAAGTAGAGGGATTGTTTATACAGTTTTAATGGTCTACTTAACCCTCCCCACCCTGATTGGACTTTTCGTAGAAATTGTTCTTGATAATGATTTCAACGTTCAGGACAGGTGGAAATATTAATTGATTGGCTTGAGAATTCATATTCATACCAACATATTCTTTTTGACAGAACAGTGCCTAATCTTCAAAAATCTCATAAGGTTGCCATATGCCTTTACAGCGTAATTATAGAATGTTATAATCTTGAAAATCGTTTATCATATAATAACTACTTACTTGGAACATACCATCTCGATAGGAATACAATTAAAATGAATAATTTCAAATGTATGTTAAACATCAGCATTCATTATTTTTATGTTACAGCATTTCACTGCCTGATTTCACAAAACCATTGCTTTGAATGATTTTCTGTATAAGCGATAAAAAAAGATTGTCCTAATTTTTCCTTTTGCAAAGCTATTCTCGAAACTTTTATACATTATTTTAACTGAATGTGATATGTCATAGTATATCAAATCTGGGATGAAATAATAATATCAATGGTAGAAAATACATTCAGATAATATTTATGTTTCAATAATATGTTTAGATATAAAGAAGATATATTTTTAGCTTACATTTTTGTTTGTTTTCAAACACTTTATTTATTATGTAGATTCAAAAGTAGATCACACAACAGTGAAAGTTCGAAAGCTAGCATTCTAAATGTCGAAGTTGTTGTGGTGAGAAATTATTTTGGCATTGTCTTGTACAGGGTCAATGAATAAGATTAAATCTTGTAGGTGCACTCGTCTTATTGATATGTACCTGCGCATTTTGTAAATGCACATTTGGTTTGGGAACTCTATTACGTTTTGTCACAAGAGGGCGACAAACCAGAATTGTCTCGGACTGTCACACCCAAGTCTGGTCATTTACAATACCGTGTGTAACATAAAATAATGTTTTAATCAACAACATCAGCAACATGTTCTCAGTAAAGATAAAATCGTACAAGGCATTTGAATAATGAGTGTACATATGTATAGGGCTAATTTGAATTTTGAAAACGTATTGTTACTATTTTCGTTTCGTTCGTTTATTTTGCTTTTCAAATAATATCTAGGTGATGTATACCACTAAACGACCCCTCCAAAACAACAACAACAACAAACCTCCAGATTTATCTTGTGCCGAAGTTGTATTATTTTGTAGAATTGAAGTAAAAAATTGTAGCCATAAACCACAAATTTGTGGTGCTTGGACCCGAATGGGCAAACGGACAAAAAATATTCAGAATTTATATGTTTATCACTTCAGACGGAGTACTAACTAGGGAGAGATGATTTTATCACTTGCATCTCTATAAGTAAACACCATTTGATTACCTTCGTTAAATTCACTTTCAAAGTGCCTATACCTGTATAAATTAAAACAAGTTTTTGTCATTATTTCAAGCTCGATATTATGATCATTCTGCCATAAGGAGTGAAATGGGTTCGTTTATTGTTCGCGTAGCGTCATTACTATTTATATCGCGCTATTCCCATGAAGCCCAAAGCGCTTATAATATTTATTATGGTTTGATGCACGTGTAAAAATAAACAAGGTTACAATTGCAACAAAGAAAATATGCGTTTTTAAGGCAATTTAGACAGCATTGGCTAACGATAACTGCCTAATATGTGGCAAATGATTACAGTGCTTTCAAACATGTAGAGTTGAATTCGTATTAGCTCTTTATTAACTCCTTCTCTGCCAGACTCGACACTGCTCTATTCGAATGACGGGTATAAACAATACAAATAAAGTCTCACTGGCGTCTAAAGAGCTGTTAATTAAGCAACGACCTTTTATTACCGACGAAGGTCTCATGACCGGAACGCCAACCGAACTTGATAAAATAGTACGAGGACCGTTTAGATTTTATCTGAATTGGGGCATACAACGGCATTATAATCTGTGGCAATGTTCAAGGCTGATTGCGAAAAAAAGGTAGTAATTCATGCTACACAGTGGCCGATAGATTAAGATCTTCCTGGAAGTGAATAATGGGAGTCAGTACCATTGCGTTTGGGCAATCAAGGGCGACCATTAAACGTGTCGAATTGTGGGCCGTGAGGGTTTTCGGCAAGATAAAGCCGATTGGGATATGCGACTACATTCGATGTTAATGATGGATTACAAGGGAACGAACAACAAGTAAATTGTAATTGAAATATCATACCTTTAACATGTTTAATCAACGCGTGCCTTGAAGTGATAAACGTTAGGACGCACGATACCCCGATTTGAGCACTTGGGCCCACCCTGCCCCTTAATTCAAACTCTCCTAAACAACATTTTTAAAGCTTTTATGCTTTCAGATATCTAAAGTATTGATACAAATAGCTTTATGAGGTATCTCAATATCGAATGGATTCTTTTGACTCTGATTATAATCAAATCAAATTGTGCAATTTCGCCTTATCATCGGTATCCCTAAGAGCACAATTTTAAAAACTAAGTACTCCTTAATCAAAACACGTATCTCTCACACTTAGCACTAGTAATCCTTATAATCCTTACCTTCTTCCTTCACTTGACACTGTCTTCTTCCAATGTGCCATGCTTAATCTAACCCCACATCCTAAATCTTAGCGGTTGCTAATATCGACGAAGCAGGCATTATATTCCATGACGCAAATTGAGTGGAGGACTGCAGTGGAGGATTGCTGTTTTTATTTTTGATCTGTGCGTTCATTCTATCGAGAATACTAAAGGCCAACGAAGACGACACGACCCGAACAGTCGAAATATTCTGCGACTGGCTTACAGGTAATATCGCACAGTTCGGTCATGAGATTTATACAAGTACGTGACGTCACATTTTCAGTCGTAGGCTCTTACGATTACCAAATCGTGGCGAAATCGTGGCGAAATCGTTCGTCTGCGGTGGCCTTATCACCGTGTTTCTTTACGTTTTTTTTAAGGAACAATTTCATGTAATCAAATGGAAACGTTGATTTCGGGCTGGTCCGGGTATCGGTATGAAAAGAAAAGAGGAAAAGGGCAAAATGCGTACATTTACAAGAGAGTGAGCCTTGGCACCCCGCTGCCCACCTCACACCACCAGTCGAGAGCCTAGTCAATCTGGCTCAGCATGTCGAGCACACTTCTCAGTCACACGTGATTGTGGTTTGACCTTGCACTTTGCGTGGTGTGCTGCAAATGTGTGTTGCTATTTGTGTAATATTGTGAGCTCTGTGCATAGTGTACAGAAAGTTACAATTTAAATAATGGAATAATTTTATGTGATGCGGAAGTACAGTATAGTCATTACGTATTATTTTGCTTAGTTGCAACTTAACAATCCTAATAGCATGAATAGTTTGAAGCTTTACATGCGTAGGCGTGCACCGTATTATGTAAGCTATATCTGTATAGATAGCTGTCAAAAATTTACCATAACGTACAAGTATTGTAGCGTTTAAAGGTACAGGGTAGTCATGGAAATTTATTAAACGGTGCCGTAATCATGGCAGAATTGTTTTGCCAGCCCAATGAGTTACCGATTTTTATTATTATTTTTTTATATATATCACAGACTTTATCATTTTCGAGTTAATCCCTTGAATGGGAATCATGGACATGACAGAACGTCACTTAAAATATTATTGATTTAGGGTCCCGCGCGGTCTCTATGATCAACTACAAACCCTATACATTGTAGCTTTAAGCTTTCTTAGTGCCATATCTTGTGACGAAATAAAGCGATCATGGAGTGCCACAGGTCTCTGTCCTGAGCCATGACAAACAACCCCTTGATCGGCTAACCATTCAGCCAGGCTGCATTATTCAGGGCAGTGATATTCCTTCTTCTCCTTCTTCTTTTCCCATACCTCCCCCACTAATGCGAACCCTTCTAAGCCACCTTTACGAAGTACACGCCAACCCCACCCCCACCCCCAAATCTGAACTGCTGAATCTAAGCTTACACACTAACTTCTTTTTCAAGTAAGCTCTGTAAAACGTCTTCATTGGTTATTCTACATTATCAGTCGAAGGAAACCTCACGATATTTCGTTAAAGAGAAATGTACCTCGCAACTTGTTAACCTTCTATCAAATCCGATGTCAATGTCCATGTTTCACTCCCGTATGCAATAAAATTTCCAGTCATGTGTAATGACGAATAATCCTACAAGGCCGGGGAGGGGGGGGGGGGGGGATGTTGACCTCTCAAGCATTAAGTCCTAACTACGTCACCGGTTGACCCTGAGCAAAGACAAAGGAAGGGTGAAGCCGAAGGCCGATCAACGATATCGATTGCACATGCAGGATCAAGGAAAGGTCGATGTTGAAGAAAATGGTAGGTTTTAAGACATTAGGGTCATATCGTGCGTGACGCGATGTCAATGTGCTTAATTAATGATTGTGTTTATAAGCATTGTGTGCGTGTACGTGTGTGTGGGTATGTGTTTATGTGTTTTTTTTTGTGTGTGAATCTTTTTCTTTTGAAAGGTCTATTGTAACGTTTGATATGACCGCCAGAACAAAATTTCTTTCCCAAAAAATAAAATTTGAAAGACTTTTAATGGACATGGATTTACAATTAGGCATGCAGTGAACATAATCAGTTATAAAGGGACTTACCTTGTTATTGCCATTGTATAACTGGTCTTGAGGATGCGGAGGCCAGATAAAGCTCGATAATGAGAGAGAGAGAGAGAGAGAGAGAGAGAGAGAGAGAGAGAGAGAGAGAGAGAGAGAGAGAGAGGAGAGAGAGAGAGAGGGAGAAGAAAGGGGGAGGGGCCCGTGAGATGCAAGTGTCAACGCGTGTATAGTCGCGATCCATGTGATTTTTTGTTAGTGTGCCTCTGTTTAACAGACCTATATAAGCCTATGCCCCTGATAATAGTCACATGTTCCTAGTATGATACGAGGAAAATGAAAATATAAAGTATTGTCTAGAATTAAAACACGTCGTAAATTGTCAATGATTTTTCATTCAGTGATAACTTCCAGATTCTTCCACTGTTTTAAGAGATTTTGACCATGTAGATTGCCGGCATCATGCTGATAAGGATGAGAAAATGTGAACCCGGCGGTTGTAGGGAGAGAGAGAGGTCGACGGGTTGGATTTACACTAATTATGCGATGTTTCCAGCACAAATTGGCAGCGTACGGGTATACGGTCGGCATTGACGTCACTAGCCGACGGTAGCCTAGCCCCTTAGCGACACGCTGCTATCTCCGCTCGCTCGCTGCTCTGTCGCGCCGCTCCGGCCTCATATTACTAGCACGAACGTATAGCCTGTGTAAATAGCGTCCTCATAACGTGCTATACGTAGGCTGCTATGCTGCCTAGCTAGCCTGCGCTTGCCGCTGTCGATCGTCGCTGCGGTATGGTATGGTACGGTAATGCATTTCCTACATATTCACAGCAGCGCGATACGGTACGTACATACGGAATATCTACGATACGAGCTCCATTGCGAAGGGATAGATCGTCCGTACTGGCAGCGGAGCCGGGAATTGCAGTCGGCTGTTTGATTGCCTTATTTGCGGAGAGTAAGGTACAGATGCAGCCATGGCTGTGTGAAAAAGTTTGAAAAGAGAAATCAGTGGCCATCAGTACCCATTGACCTGGTGATTGGATCGTAATTTTGGAAATCTTACCCTGCTTCGCTACCCGTAGGGCTTAGCTTCGCAACGCAGGGTACCGCACACAACACCGTCCTACCGGCTTGCTCCGCTAGTGTGTTGGAGTGTGTATGTATCGGCACCACTGCATTCTCAACGCGAGCGAATGAGGCCTTGGACGTATGTGGGAATAAATTTTGCAGGCTGCGAATTATTGCAACGACTGTGCAGAAACCCCGTTCTTCTCTCTCTGTACGACAGTTTCCCCATCGTTTGTGAATAAGCCTACGCCTTCTATCGGAATCGTGAGATAAATTATTCCAACAAGATGGCGGATTTAGAAGCCGTTTTGGCAGATGTTAGCTACCTTATGGCCATGGAGAAGAGTAAATCGACTCCGGCGGCCAGGGCAAGCAAGAAATTGGTACTCCCGGATCCAAGGTAAACATTCACGAAAATGATTTGCAGTTGCTCTCCTGAACCCGTATTCGCCTATTAAGTATCTGTGTATTAGCATATCAATGGTGTATCTAATTGTAGTCAATGTAAACACAGCCGTGTACCCGAGCTGTCCATTAGAGATAACTTATTAGTTTGATTAATGATCTGCCTTCATTTTTCAGAAATTGCTTCCTTACAGTGTAGCTCCACTTGTAATATTGCTAACCATGTACATGTATGTAGATAATGTTACGGGCAGACCTAGGCTATATAGTTTTAAATCCTGTTCCTTTTCTTGTGGAAAGTAGAATATTTATCTCTGTTTTCACAATGTATTTTGGTTTTGTTTTAACAGAATTTTTCCCTCCTTGTCCTAGAAATTAAATGACATTCCAAACAAATAATTATTTTTAACAAATTGTTGTCATCACAAATTGCCTGAAAACAAATAATGCGAAACTATAGAGCGTAATTGCTAAATGAGCTGAATACATTTGACGAAAAGGAAGTGTCGTCCAGACTGCAACATTTTAAGCGGCACTGTCAATGCATGTTGAGCAGAAATCAACAAATGTTTTACTTACACTTCACATTACATGTACTTCACAATTATTACGCAGGATTCAAGCTATCAATGAACTTTGTGTACACTGCATGAACTGCATGTTCATCGTATGATCGCAGTGCAGATAAACAAACGCGTCTACAATATTCAATGATCACTGTATTGGAAGGTTGTTACTAATGTACTACATGTAGATACATAAACGTGTACATGCACCTGGATAGAACATAATGCAAGAGGGAACAATAATACATATCTAGACATACACAAAAAATACATGTACAGATTGAATAAACCATGTCATTTATGAAAGAAATATATTTTGTAATGATTCGTATGAAATCATATACATGTACATTGTTGTCATTGTCCAGACAAGTTCAAGCATGATGACTTTTCCACAATGTTGTGACCTGTGTTTGTTTTCCTTTTTTTGGGGTGGGGGCGGGGGGGGGTTTACCTGTATGTGTATTTTACATAACATGAAATCAGCTTGTTACAGTTTTGATGACCTTTAAACCACATGAAGATACCCATAGTGTGAAGTCAAAAGTAACGCAACCAAGGTCTCTTAAAGTGTGCTTAAATATGATGGTATGTAGTTACCACGGTTTAATTGTTTTGTGATATAGATATAGGTGCTACCATGGTGAATCGGAATGGAATGACGTCAAACAAAAGACAATAAATTGCTTTTCTCTTCATTACTACCATCTGGACCACAATAATAATTCGTTTCTATAAAATGAAAATAGGTTCTGCTCAGGTTCGAGTTTATTTACATTCTGTGAACTGTTGTAAGTGAGCTATATAGACTGGTCTCAACTCTCAGGTACATGTAGTAGGTACACGCATGAGTTATTAGTGTATATCAGTATGTGTACTAGTATACTAGTATATGTATTTCATCACATACTTTTGTACATGTACATGCATATTTCTACAGTATATGTAGTCATGTTATTCATACTATTACAAAAAGTGAGGAATGGAAAGACAGAGTGAATGGAAAAGAATGTAAAATGAGGCTGCCTGACTTCTTCATGACCCCCCAGCATTTTTGTGACTTTACGTGGTATCCTATATTCTATATACAGTATATTTCAATAATTTTCTTGCCTTCATGTGTACATGTATATGAAATCCCCATTACTTGGTGTGTTTTACATGTTACATGTAAAGTTGAGGCCAGAAGTTTACATACACCCAGGAAATTCAAAGAAAACTTCACACTTGCCAAACATCATACAATTTACTGTATCTTATAAAATATTTGTGCTATCATGATGATTTTGATATAAAAAAATCACTACATGTATGTCATGCCCTTCATCACATGGTCTGTCATCAGGAGCTAACAAATATTTATGTATGAAGATGTTATGTTTATGTTAGTTACATGGAAGTACCATTTTTCTACCATAGGGATGTACATATATTTAGGGGATATTTTTAGCGCCCGGTGTCATAAAACAATACAATGCACCATACTGTACTGTGTATTCATACTCTTAAGAAAAAAATCACAGCGGCTCTTTTGTTTTTGACAGGGGTGGACTCTTTTGTTTTTGTATTTCTGTGACTAACACGCCCCGAGCCTTCCATGCATTTTACCCATTGACAAGTCATGTAGAAACATAGTTAAAGACTATTACAGGTAGCAATTGTTCAATGGTTTCTCATTAATGTGTACAAACTGAAATTGAGGATGTGCAGACAGTACAGTATGTATTAAAAATCATTCCATCTTTTCCCTGTTGCAACATAAATGATTCAGAACCACATAGTACAGAAGGCCTACATGTACATGTATGTACATGATTGTGTTTACCACATGCACTCTACAGTGTACTTGTGCTAGTTAGCTGTGTACATACATATGTCTCACGTTAATTTGCAAAACAAGCCCAGAGGAGGAAGTAAAAGTGCCTGTGGATCCATTATTCAATAGGAACCTAATGTTGATAAAAGGTTGATCTATTTCAGTGCCTACTTTAAAGGGATGTTTACCCTGATACACACCTACAGTAAGGGTATTTGAACAAAATGTACTGTGGACAAAACACAAAATAAAGATTTATGAAATTAGCGGGGCAGCGATATTTTGGTTTGACACGAGACACTATTTCATCGTAGCATAAAATTTCACCAGTTTTCATCTATACATGTATCTCAAAAAGGTACCTTGATACACAGACATCTAAATATCCCCCTCCCCCCCCAAAAAAAAAAAAAAATAATAATGATAAATATAAAAAATAAATAATGATGACAAAAAAAAAAATAGTAATGTAAAAGGAGGTTAGGGATGCAGTAAAAAAATGTGGGACATGTACATGTAGTTAATGTTTCAATTTGCTAAGGTGTTGCATATTTTTAGAAAGACACAAATCAAAACTTTCACACAGTTTTGTTAATAAAGGTGTATTGTGTGCCTTTTTTGAAAGCAAATCTTCGTCAGGTCAGACTAGCCCTTTAAAGTACTGATAACAACACAAAAACACTATATGATTTCTTTTGCAGACCTTCGTTATGTAAACCATACCAAGTCTCATGAATATTCTAGTGTGCATGTGTATATATAGGTAAAATTAAAATAGAATACAAGATGTAGAGATGTGCATGTATGCACACGTTGCATTTAGTACAGAAATATTGTATGTAGCTCCCTGTCGTGTTACATGCCTGTATATGTTAGTAATAACCTAAAAAACATTACTTGACGGTGTTGAGCACCATGACAAACTTTATTAAGAATTTATGAGAAAGGTGACTATAATTACGGTATAGGACATGTAAATATATAGTGCCATGTCAATGTTTTGTTTATTTGTAGCTACACGTACATACATATACCTGTAACAAAGGAGATGTAAACTGACTTCATACAAAGCCATGTTATGCAAAAGGTATTTGTAATTGTACGGTACAAAAGACATGTCTGCAAGTAATTTGTAATTTATATTTCTATAAATGTTCTCTTCCTTTTACAGTGTAAGGACAGTGATGTACAAATACTTGGAGGAAAGGAAAGAAATCACATTTGAAAAGATCTTTGGACAAAAGCTTGGTAAGTATCTAATCGGACTGATTCTTGGGAAATAATTATACTGTACAACGTACCATACAATAATTGTATAGTAAGTTGTACAGTCATTGTATAGTTAAGTATACAGTAAAGTCATTTCCCAAGAATCAGTACATTTAACCATGGAACATGTGGCTCAAAGATAGCGAAAAAAGTTTGAATGATAACACTTAATGTTTTAATGGGAGGTGCAGTAAGTTTGAATGATAACACTTAATGTTTTAATGAAAGGTGCAGTAAATTGGCTCATGATCACTATCGGGATCTGACCCATGTGTGTACCACACATTTTCTACACTGCTGACAACCCTTCATGTACAATACTGTACATGTACATGTACATTATATCTACCCTCCAAGTGACCTCTTTGGAAATCGGTGTAGCGACAGTCTACATGTAGCTGACAGGGCTTTCAACCCTGTGCGAAATACATAATTATACAGATGACTGAAATCAACACATTATTTTGTTGAAAATCACCTTCATCAACTTCAGACTCATTTCATGGTACATGCATTTCAAGTTCACCTTGAGGTACAGTGTATTTTGAGGCCGCAATATCGTCTATACATTCATACAGTTCAGTCTTTAACTCTTTGTTTGCCAGGCAAACTGGAAAACTTGAAACTTGAAATCATATCTGTTTTATTCTTTGTAAATATCACACCTAATGTATGAACCCAGTGTACTATTTCTCGTACACTACAGCTCAAAGGAATTGGAATAGGGAAAGGGAAAGGGAAGAGAGGAGCCGCAGTTTTAAACCGTAGTATATTTTGTCCAGTTCAACATGAAACCTGATGCTACATTGAGTTTGTCCACATGATAATTACAGCGAATAATTGAAATCACCCACTGTTGGTGATTCTTTGATGAAAATCAATGATTTTGTGACAGCATCAGATGATTTAGTTTGTGCCTCATGAGGTAAGTCTACTTTAAGTATGCGGTATAAGTTAAAATACTAAGTTAAACCACCTACACATGTACTGTGGTATCAATGTTAAAGGGTTGGAGCTGTCAGTTATACTCATTCGACCTATATGTTTTTAAACAGGACAGTATACAGATCTATGTCATCTAGACCTGGTCATTTGCCCAAAGGAAAGCCGATATCCTTTCAATCATCAATCAACCCAATATGAGACTTACATGTACGTACCTATAATGCTACTTAAAATACTGGAAGGAAGAAAATAAAACTGTAATTGTGCGGGCAACTTTTTATGATACGAGCACACTAAACTACATTTACGATGCGCATGATACAGTGTATCTGTTAGATGAGATGTTCAAGGGCTCTGTACATTTATGATTTTATCTGCTACATGTAGTTCAATGTGAGTTATTCAAGGGTGTTACTGTTCTATATTTTGGTTAATATCAGGGGTTGGTGAGAGGGGGCGGGGGGGGGGGGGGGGGGGTAAAGGAGGGGAGAGGGAAACGTACACAGCATATTCATCCCTCAAACCTTCATGTATTTGTTTTCACTGTACACATAAGGCTTATTTGTTCACTCATGGATCAGTATCATTGTAAAATAATTTGTTTCCCAAATACTTTGTTTTGTCAAAACCTGACTTAATGTGTATGAATTTGAAGATGAACAGTCAATCTGCCCGAAACGTCGAGTCTACTTCTCTACTCACCAGCTCTTCACTCCTTCTGGTTTACAGTCCTTTAAAGTACTACACTCATTTCCAATTCACCTCCAATTCTATCCACTTTCTCTTTTCTCAGTCCTTCAAGGACTTAAAGCATGATGTACCGTAAACCTCTTCCGTGATATAAATTTGTTGTTTCCCGGAGAGCTCTGTTTTTAAATGGTTGAGAGGTTCTTTAGTGGTTCAGAACTCATTTACAAAAAATCTATCTAAATTTAGAAAAATAGGATATTTCATAACCATTTTTAATTAGGTTTTCAATTGAATGAAACTTACAGGAATAATTCTCACGCAAACAATGGAGATGCACTGGCAATAAAAGCAGACAAATGTGACAATACAGATTGGTGATTGAAGTGAAATTTGCCAAGAAACAAGACTTAAGAGGTTACCAGAATGAGGTTGTAGTGGTGTAGATGAACAGGGCCTTGCATAATTTTTGCGTACACTACACTGTATCATTGATTTGGATGGTTGTTCAAAAAGATGTTATAATTGAGAAATTGTTATGTTAAAAATGCATTCAATGTAGTGTACATGTACATGTACATCAGAAATTTGCCCCTACTGCTCATGTTGAAACTATTTTCACATACTGTACATGTAAATAATGTGTGTTTTGCCAATTTACATTACAGTACATAAAGTGGATTAAATGTGTAAAATGTGTATTTCCTATGCATGTGTAAGCTACAGTGTATACTCTGTTTGCATTTAACATCCCCTAGTTACTGTGTTACCAATGTGAAGTACATGTACAAATGGTACATGACTAAGTTAAAGGAACAGTGAAGCATCAAGTACTATACAGACAGTATAGAACATGTGAAAGAAACTTGCATGATGATTGTACATGTATGTATGTAGAGTATGCATGTAATATAACAAACTTCTTATAAATGTAAAGCAAACTGGTGTGTGTACATGTATTATTCGACTTACACTGAAGAATGAGGGAAAAGAGGTATTATCATACCGGCCTGCCTCCACTCAAGGCATCATTGAACGTGCATTAGACGTGATGGATCGTCAAGGGCAACAAATACAGTTGCTTGGCAAATTTGATGCACAAATTGCTTTGTCGCAAATTAGAAGCTCAATGTAATATTGCTTAGAGGTTGTCATGACTGGGCCGGATTCCCCATTACCTGACTGCGCTCCCAAGGATAGAGTAACAAGTCAACTTTGGTGATTGGTAATGTAGAGAGTGCTGTGCATTTGCATAATGTACTGCACATTTATGGTGTAGAATTTGATGAAAAGTCACTTACGATACATTGTATAATTGACTTTTTTTATGGGCATTATAAACTTGTACACACCTACATGTACATATGCAACAGTTACATCATAAAACTTAATTAATTTATTGATACTGGTATGTGTACATGTTTCATGTATGGAAAAAACGTTAATGTACATACACATTCTACATTGTACAGAGTTCTGCAGTAGCAAAGAACAGCAAACATACAATTGTGTACATATATGTACACTTTTGTACAGTTTTATACTGTTTGCCGGCTATTGTTTTTGCACAACTCATGTACGTTGTACATACTTACATGTACGTATGTCTATGTAGTATGTCTATGTACGTATTTCTATGTAGTATGTCTATGTACATGTTCCAGCAATATGAAATCTACAACATACAAAACATACATGCACAGTATTACAGTGTATCACTTCTATGTGTCTGTACATGTACAACTACATGTAGATCAAGTGTACTAGTGAACATACATGTACATGTATGTACCTTGACAGTACTCAATGACTACCGGTACCACATATTTGTACATGTACATATACAGTGTACATGGGGTACGGTTTTATAGTATGTGATTTCCCATCTTCCCTCCCTGTCATCTCCCCTGCTTTCAATTACATGTCCATGTACATGTACATACAGTGTGCATATATATATATATATATATATATATAATACAGGTATATACATGTATGTTGGTTTAGCCTGGCTTCTAGGCTGTTTGGAATTTTCAATAAAAAATACATTATCAAACAAACAAGTATGGCTACAGTAGACTAATCATCTTCATTTCTTTCAGCGGCAGACCCAGTCACATAGGACGGAGGGCGGAAAAAAAAAAGAGCATGAAAGAGGGACTCATCTTGTGAGCACTAGACTATATGTTTTATGGTTTGAATTACAAATATCCCAAAAAGTCTGTAGGCTAGGCTAAGGAACAGTAAATGTAAGCCAGTATAGTACAGAGAGTGGGGAGACTGGCTGCTTGCTGCTGAAATGAAATATTGCGTGGGCGGGTGGGACTGGGAGCGGGAGATGGCAGGTGATGTCAATGTGTACATGTTCATGTAATTTATACTGCTCCTGGCAAACTGATAGCCTTGTGGCTGCTGTGCATTGGCAAATGGATGGATGGGCTGTCCTCTTCATATTGTACGACATGTGCATAGTGGATGTGTTTGTACGGTAATGATGCTGATTGCAGTTTATACTACAGTACCTATATGTACACTACAGCTCAAAGGAATTGGCATCGGGAAAGGGAAAGGGAAGGAGCTGCAGTTCTAAACCGCGGTATATTTTGTCCAGTTCGGCATGAAACATGATGCTTTAGCCTAAAATGCATCGTGTTTCATGCTGAACTGGACAAAATATACCGCGGTTTAAAACTGCAGCTCCTTCCCTTTCTTCCCTTTCCCTTTCGCTATTCCAATTCCTTTGAGCTGGAGTGTATGTGTGAAAATGTGAGTGCATCATAAAAGCACAATGCCGAAAGAGAACATTGTGTTGCGTTTTTGTTGTTGGTATGTACTTGTCTAGTTTGAAAAACTTTGAAATGGCATTGAAACAAATAATGAATGAATGAATGAATGATTGAATGAATGAATGAATGAATGAATGAATGAATGAATGAATGAATGAATGAATGAATGAATGAATGGATGGATGGATGGATGGATGGATGGATGGATGAATGAATGATTGAATGAATGAATGAATGAATGAATGATTGAATGAATGAATGAATGAATGAATGAATGAATGAATGAATGATTGAATGAATGAATGAATGAATGAATGAATGAATGAATGAATGAATGAATGAATGAATGAATGATTGAATGAATGAATGAATGAATGAATGAATGAATGAATCAATGAATGAATGAATGAATGAATGAATGAATGAATGAATGGATGAATGGATGGATGGATGGATGGATGGATGGATGGATGGATGGATGAATGAAGTACTGTATGTTTCAAACTTATGCCACTCAAGACCCAGGCAGTATTTTAATCATCACATGAGGAGAGGTGATTTGAATTGAGGCATTTGAACAACTTTAAAATAATTTAAACATGCAGTAATCTTACATGTACTTACTGTAAATACATGTACTAACATAATACAACTTAAAGCCATGCATCACATACATGTATTTTCAAAGGGGAATGAAATATGGCTTAAAAGTTGAATTAAATAAGAGCAGAAACTTCAGAGAAACAGACTGGCAAATGTTTGAGAAATGAGACATACAGTATATGTACATATGAATCAGCTATTTGTGCTTGAAATTTTAATCACTAGCATTGTATTCTTGCTGTGATATTGCAAGAGAGACAAGTGTTCCTCTGGGTGTTATCCTGTACATGGTACACAATAAACAATGACAAAGTGAAAAGTGTACAGTATGTCATTTCCGACAAATGGAGTTGATCAGAAGTCGGTGCTTGTAATCGTGTTTTTAAAAACAAATTTCATGTCAAATGTTGTATATTTCTGCTTTTAGCCAATTCAATTCAAAATCAAGGTTTTACATGCCCCTGTGATTGTGCAATTTATTTGAATGCATGGGCAGCCGCATTATTATCCAGTATATCTTTTGTTATTGAAATGAGGACAAGGTTACATATCATGAGAAAAAAATTATGAAAGATGACAAATCCTATATGAATCGTTTTCAGCTCTGTGTATGGTTGATCAGGTTTTGGTGTGAAAGGGGGAGAAGATTTGTTTGCCAAAGCTGACCGATATTTACTCACTCATATACTGTACACTACAATGTACATGCAGGCCTACTTGTATTTGGATGTGTGCATAGCATCTTAAACATCTGTTGTACTGTAAGTATGGGTTGGTCTGTGTTCATTTCCACACTTCTGGTGTGTGGTGATATAGTGTAAAGTGAGCAATAATACTGACAAAACACACCCCCTTTACACACCTCTCATCCCAACAGTGTCATGAAGCTGAAATAAAAGGAAATACTGATAGAAGGAAGAGAACAACAGATTTGCAGCTGGATAATCATCAAGTTGATTTGATATTTTTTTTTGCAGCTTTTTACAAGAGTTTTTTACACATTAAATATCTGGTAATTTGGTGTTCTTTTTAGTGACTAAAATCTTGAATTTGTTTTTCTACAGATCAGGATTATGGTGTATATATTGTAAATGTTTCAAAACATGTAGATCATCACATGCATCACATGCATCATTCAAATAATATGTTACTAATGGTAAGTGTTGGTCACCCCAAAGCTTGTCAGAGGTTTGTCCAAGTAGCAACAATGCATAGTCACCAAATACAGGTGAATGTCCAGGGTAATAAAGCATTATTATGCAGTTAACAGGGTAGTCATGAATACATGTAGAGAATGGTTATTGAATGGATAGTGCAATGAGATTGATATCATTTCTGTACTACTGCGATACAAGACAGATTGTACACTGGACATGTATGTATGTGACACTTCTCCCTATACCGGTAATTGACAAGTGATGTGTGAATATTTTGTGAAAGATGCAGGTCCATACTTGAAACAATACTTCATATAGTAATTCATACAGTAGTACATGTGCATGTGCAACATGTATCACAAATAAAATTCACATCTTTGAAGGTGTACAATTTACATACTGTAAAGGAGTTTTCTCTCATTTCACTCATTAACTATTTTCATTTCATCAAAAACGCATAATCTGTAGTCTTTCAAAAGCATATTCCGACAGCAGACATTTGAATTTGTGTGTGTGTGTACTCTCCATAAACCAGGATGATTTATGTTTTAATATGTCTTCATGTTTATGCCAGGCAAAATGTATGTACGTACATGTGGCCTAGTTTGTAGGCTTTGGAGTGCATGGACACAACCCAGTCTTGTGTTACAAGGACTACATCCTCTCTTAACTTGCGTAGAATGGCCAGTAAGAAGTGGTAGGGATTAGTCTTTGTTACCAGACACACACGTAGTTGCTACAGTGTAACAGATGTGGTTGCGTCCATGCACTTAATTAGTCCTGCTGCACTCCAGAGCCTTGTAACTAGACTAGGCAAAATGCTTGTGGTTTGCTTTTATTATGTGTGTACTGGTGCAAGAAATGCACTAATAGCGAGAGTGGCCATGTACAAGGTTTGTTGAAGCTGACTGCTACAATTGAACATTGATTGAGCAGTGATCCGTGTTCATCTGGTCTTGGCCCACAAAGCTCGAAGGAAGAAATATTGATTGTATAATATGTGGACAAAAAGCACCACTTTCCTAAACTCAAACAAGATGACGCATTATTCTGCACGAGCGAAATAAACGTTCTTGTTTATTTTTGCCTTTTCCATCACCTGCGATGTACATATGTTTCTACAGTACACATTTTAAGAATAAAATTGTGTTCCTATTATTGATTACAGGGGGGGGGGGAGGCTCACAGAATGTTTTATCTCTACTTATGAGTCTCCATTTAAATCATACATTAGTGTGTGCACTGTCATATTTTGATATTGTCTGATGAGCAGACTTTAAATGCAGACAAATTCTTCCATATACTGCATAAACCACAACAACATCATATTTATGTAGATTGACATAATCACCCAAATCAGGCATAAAAGGAACAGGTACATGTACATGAACGTGACTACAATTTTAGATGGTCCACCCCCCAAATCAATTGGAATGTGATTGACATCCAATTCAAAGTAAATTTTGTGTTCCTATATTCTGAGAGAGGTTCTTACAGAACCTTTTCTTCTACATGTAGCTGTTGTGGTATTTACATAACTTCATATTTTAGGCCTGAAAAAAGGATATACCACCTTTCAGGCTCAGCGTAGCACTACAGTTAAAACATCGAAAAGGGGCGGATCATTTTGAATTCTCAACCGTCAAAACGCACGCGTGTGGAATGGAGACATGAAATCACAAAAAATTCATCTTCGCATATCTCTGTTATTTTTCCATCTAAATTCATGTAACTTTCACCATTGATGTAGACATACATGAATTTTCATTAAAAATGACACAGTCCTTTTTTTTAATGAATATTTTTGTGATTTGATTGAACAAGCGAAGAAGTTTTCATTTTTTCCCGACACAAGCCTGCGACCGAATGCATCTTCAAATGATTGACATGTTACTAGAGTTTAGACCCCAGTCTCCCTCGATCTCCACAAAGTTTCATGTTGGAGCTATTAGGATTTCTGTCAAATTTTGAGCAAAGAAACCTCAGACTTTTTACGAAAATGCTGGAGTTTTACATCTACAAATGAACAACACGCTAACTGTGAGCAACGGGTTAAAGGGAAAGTCAAGCACATGTCAAATAATGTACTGGCATGCTTTGAGTGGCCATTACATGTTTCCTATTGAAACTGACAGTATCTTTTCCCCTCTTCTTTGCAGGCTATCTTTTGTTCAAGGACTACTGCGAGAATTGTGCAGACGTCCAGGTACAGCAACTGCAGTTCTATGAAGCGGTAGGTACTTGACTTGACGCTTTGTGTGCCGGACAAGCTTATTCTCTATGGAATTTGTGTACATTCATGGTGGAAAATACACACAGCTCATGAAGAGTGAAAGTTTGCATGACATTGGGTGAAAATCAACTCTTAATACAAAATAGAGATAACAGTGTTCATCAACACATTGGTAGATGTAAAAGAGTTGTTTGTCCTTTTCAAGTATAGCGGGAATAATTAAGAGCTTATGTCAAGGTAAGTTCTGGTTACAGGTGTAAAGAACTTGATAAAAGCGATTGCACAGAGCATTATACTATAAACAACAGCGGTGTAATTGTGTGTATGGAAGAAGTTGGTAAGAGCCATTTTATGGAACTTTGAACAACAGACTTGCTCCTTTGAAGGTGGTGTGTGTGTGTTATATCAGAAATAGTACCCAATAATTGCTTCTGAAAGGTAATTTTTGTTGTTGTAAATTACACTTGTAAAAATGTTGATTCGATGCCTTCAGGCAAACTTGTACATGAGAGTATTTGATTGAGAAACCTATTTTGTGTTCACCACTTGGTTTCTGTGTGCAGAAGTAGCATGAGGCTTGGTGCCTCTTTACCGGGAGTGTCGTGTGTCAGTTTTAAGATACAGAACCTCTGACCTCCCATGTCTGGGACCTCAAAGAAGGGGCTTTGATGGGATCTATTATGAAAGAAGCCAAAGCAAAATGTGCACAGTCCGTAATTCACAAAACGAGACCTTAGTGTAACGGTAATAGTAATTCGTTGTATGCTTTTGTGCATGGTGCGTGCTAAACGCACGATTGAAAATCGACAAAAGGAAAACGAAGCCACATTTGAATGAATACATGTTGGTGTGGGATTGTATGGTGACTTTGTCAACAATATAGTACTATGGGCACCTTCATTGAAAATCTCATCAGAAAAGGCTTTTTTTATAGCTAAGGAAACGGGTCAATTGTTGGATGGAGTCCACATTCGCATTGTGGTTTTGTTGATGACGCACGTTGAATGAAAAATTACTCTGAAGTTTTGTTGAGATGACACATTCAGAAGTGTGATTACTTTTTTGTCCCCTGCTTGACGTAACAATTATAGAAATGGTTCAGCAGACATAAAAAAAAAAGTATTATCAGCATTCGGTAATTTGATGACGAGGCTTTTCTTGCACTAATTTTGCACCACTTTAGATTTTCATAGTTCAAGGTCATGTATTACAATTACAAGTGCAGACATTGTCACTGTTGTAGAAGAACTGTATTTTTGTGAAGGCAGGATAATATTTAGAAAATATTTTTTATGCAGTAGTGTCACAACCAAAGAAGCGATCTCAGATTTGTTGTGCTGCATTTCTTCGACAGAATATTACTTATTACAGCATAAATTTTCCAGATAACAGTAGTTATGAATTCCATATGGTATGTGAGACCATATATGTTTTTTAATTGACTAAAGGCCTCTTTTATACTTCAACTTATACCATCTGAAGAGGGTTTGGCAACATGCATGCTAACTGTTGGCAACAAGGACACACACGCTCCTGGGGCCAGCTTACTAGCCTAGTTAGTTACTAAAATGCATAGCTGTATGCACTTTAACAACTAGCTAGGCTCAGTAAGGTTTCATGAATATGGTCCCTGTTTTTTTCCTATGAAACTATTTTTTTAAAGATTAATTCTGTTTGTGAGGTGGATGAGATCTGGTTAGGTTATTGATGTGAAGGGGATTTGAGTATGCTAACTGTTTGCAACAAGGACAAGGACTCGGGGCTGCTTCCATGGCCAATTTGTCTGCACACTTGACATCAACTTTCACTGGAATTTAACCTTTTCATGACCTTCCAAGTGGATTTGCAAATTTGAGCTGGGTCAGGGCTTAGTATCCTGATCATGTGGATAGTGAGCACATTACTCTCAATCATGACTCACTCTTCTTATTTTCAATGATAATTTTATTACTCTTCACTCACCTCGTCATACTTTTAAGACTTAGAGGAGATTGATTGACACCTCCACAGTTATAAATTTATACTAAAAGTTGTCTAATAATCTGTGTAAATAAATTACAAGATGTCTGAACTCTCAACATTAAAACAACCCCTAATTGAGTGAGGAACATTTTCTATGCATTTGCGCTGATCTATTATTGAAATGTTTTCCCGGTTTGTTCGGCGTACAAGTTACCGGTATGACGTCAGGACAGACATTGCCGGTCTGAGACGATTCGTACTTCCCGTATCTGCTTTACGGCAGTGTACAACTCTTGGATTTAAATATCAATTAATTCAGGCATTTGTACATTATAGAGCATTTATCTTTTATTTATTGACATTGAAATACATGTATGTTTGCAACACTCAGAATAATCTTTTGGCTTGATTGATTTAGTACAATATTGGTCCTTAAACTTTTTAATACCTATCAATGGGGTAATGTGCATACATACTGCACATACATTTATTATAATTTATTACAGTAATAACACAGATTACTGAAGTGGTTGTTTAAACATTTGTACATGTACATGTACATGTGCATCTACCATATACTATGATTGCACTGGTGATATTTATTTGTAATAGACCTGATGCCCTTAGATTTATTTCTTATCTTGTGTGGTTTGTTGCATGGTATCTTGTTTGTAGTAAAATGCTAGCAATGCCACAATGCACTGTTATGCTGTAGAGATTGACAAATCTGCTTTATTCTCAAATGTGTTTATTCAGTCTTACAGAACTGTGTTGTTGCCAAACTACAGAAAAGTAGCCAGAGTTACCAAAAAGTAGCTAACGTTAATCTTTTAAAAAGCTCGGAGGTCATATCCTTAGAGATTACCGGGTAATTGTCGGTGGTAATTGAGGGGGAACAAAAGGGATATGTTCATCAAAGGTTTTCTATCAAAGATCGATTAGCATTAAAATTCACTTTTATTCCCAAAGAAGAGTATTTATTCAATTCAGTCCCGCTCATTGAAACATGTACATTCATGATAAGACAGAAATGCAGTGGAAAGTACACGATAAAGGCCCCTAGCTCTCCACCCCACCCACCACCCCCCCTCCGGCCTCCTACACATGTACACACCAAAGAAAGAAACTCATCAGGTTCTGTCAACAACATTTTCAGTACAAGAACATGTATTGTTCACTGTTTGAGGATGTACACTGATCAAGGAGAACATTTATTTACAGGCGGGCAATGAGGGGGGGGGGGGATTTTAAAATTAACATTCTGTACATGTAGGCCTTCTTGTTTATGAAGGACTGTAGGACAGAAGGGATCTTTCAGGGCATTAACTCTTACATTATCAAACCTTGAAAAAAGTGAATTGGCTTGGTATACATCTTTATGCCAATGGTTAAGGAGAGAGTTTAATAACACAAACACATTGTGTACAGTATAATGTACTAGTACTAGTGGAATGAACTTTTGCATGTTATGTGTACATGTGTACCGCATTTCTTTTAGGCATTGATCTCTTACATACATGTCGAAAAGTATGTCAAGAGGGATTGTGCATTGAGTTGCAGCAATTGCTTAAACTGTTTTGATAACTGTAAAACAGTTCCTTAATTGATGGTGGAATCTTGTGCTCAAGGATGCTCACTCTGTATATGAGCGTTCTCTTTATCTTTGCCACTGTGTACAAATACTTCATCCTTTTACAGCCACTTTGTGGGGTTTTAGCTTTACAACCGTTGATGCAAACAAATCTAGCCAGGACACAACAGATATGGTATCGATCCCACGCAGTCCAATTTCTGCAGTATTTTATTTAGGCGGTGTTCCTCTCCTTCGTCAAATTTACGAGGAAGCTTTTAGCATTCCAGGATTTGACACCAGGCGCGATAATGGCAGCATACATGTACACGTACATATATACATGTACATGTAGCTGTTTTTGTGGGTGATGTCATCCCACCCCCTCTCCCTCTCCTTAAGTCGATGATGGAAGAAACTCTTGACGGATTTATTGTGTGGTTTCTCTCAATTTGACTCCTTGTCTCCAGTAAAGGTCAGTGGGCAAAGACTATTTATTGTGTTTATTGCGGGTAGTAAACATGAAGGTCAAGAGTGAGGAGAGACATTTACGCAAACGAGGTAGGAAAAGTGAAGATGTTGGCGCGAGGACATACAACGGTCTAATTAATTGGGCCGCCAGGAGCCAAACGCCGCTGTACCCAGATGCGCTTGATATTACCGTAGGAGCCTCTCGGTTCAAACTGACTTTAGCAGATATGCTTGCCTTTTCTGTTTCCGCGAAGTTTGAACGGCATTTCCATTTGTTTTGGAGAGGCGTCAATGTATGAAACCTACACCGATCTGTAAGTGGCATGATGATGATGATGATACTTCTACAGTACTATTCCTTAAACCATTCCCGATTCTTCAAGGTCAGTTAACCGAACCCTTTGTCTCCAATATTGATATTTACACTTTCTGTACTTGACAACTGTACAGCGTAGCTTTATGGGATTTTTATTTATTACTTATGACTAAACTACCCTGCGGCACGTAAAGAGCTAGTTATGCTGACAACAATTATTATGGTAAATGTCAAGTATGAAAATGATGATAATTGATCGATGAAGATCATTGAAATGATGAAGAAGATGATGGTAATATGATTAACCACAGTGTTATTGTTGCAACATGCACTGTTGTTTCACTGGATCTGACTAAATGTTCATGTTTGTTTTTAGAATTGACCATGGCAGCTTGTTTTGCAGAGATGAAGCAACATCTAAAGTGAAAGTCCCTTTCTCTGAGAATTCTTTAATGAAATACACGCAGTTGTTAATTATAATGACAACTATGGTGGTTCAATCGTGAACTTCGTCTACGCCCACATGTACTTACATTGTCCACAGATTTAAGAGAAATGAGGGCTGTCTGGCTAAAAATACGAACGTGAGTGAGTGAGTGGGCTTTGTTTTTAATTTTCACTTTCCCTCCCTCGCACTTCATCTCCGTGTGAGTCAGTAGACGGGCAAATTGGGTTTATTTTTGGTGAGCACTGCAAACTCTCAAAAAACTTTATATGAAAGGTCAAATGTGGAGCTTGAAATGTCATGGTATTACATGTTATTTTGATGTTTTGTTTTTAATGATTTGGTACTGATTCTTGCCAATGGTAATGAGAGATTAATTCATGGAAGATTTTTGTACTGTACTTTGAATTCACTCATCTGGCGTGGTTTGATTGGGAAAATTACCGAAATATTGATACTTTTATAGTTCTATCCCGGAATTGTTATAAAGTTCCCCAAATTTATGCAAAATTCAGATCCACAGTTGAGGCCAGAAGTTTACATGCACCCAGGAAAGTCAAAGAATAGTTGACACTTGCCAAACATAAAATTGACTGTATCTTATAAAATATTTGTGCTATCATGACAAATTTGATATCAAACAAATGATTATGTCATGCCCCTTCATCACATTGCTTTGTCATCAGGAGCTGAAAAATATTTAGGTGTCATGTCCCCCCAAGTCTTCATATTTTAGACAAATTAAAGGTAAAAACTTGACAAAAACATTTCATATTTGTGCTAGTTACTTCTCAACACAAACACTTCAGATTACACTTTTTTGTTCAGTGGTGATATATCATGATAGAAAATGTAATATGAATTATAGCTTTGGCATTTATATATTTCAATGAAATGATGTTTGAAAATATAATAACAAACAATAGAATACATTTGGCACAAATATTGCTTTTTTTCTTCAAAGAAAATTCCACCTGAAATATAATTTAATCCCAATGGCATCCCAATCATATGAAAGAGCTTAATAAGCTCTTTCATTTGATACCAAATTCATCATGGTAATATTTATATTTCTGAAGATATAGTAAATTTACCATGTTTGGCAAGTGAACAAATTTCACTGAATTCCATGTGTGTATGTAAACTTTTGGCCTTAACTGTATGTCGATGCACAGATACATGTAAATGTAGGTACTCACTGACCTGAAAAAAATTTGGAGCAACAAAAAAAATGAAGGAAACAGTGCACAGGATGAGCGTACGTGTGCTGTATGATTTACCAGCAGTCTACAGCAACACAAGAAAATCTATATACCAGCATACTGTAGGTTGAATAGATTTATTCATTTCCGGTGCTTCTTGCATAGATCTTCAACTTGGAAAGACAATGTAGATTGTTGAATAAATCCATTAAAGGCTGCTGATCATTTCAAGAGTAGGATGTGTACATGTACATGTACATGTTTTGAAAGTATGACAATGTTTCTATTGTTAGACTTTTCATCTGCATGCTGAGGTTAAATTTGACATTTTGCGTGACAATGGCAAAAAAAAAGTCGTAGAATCACAAGAGAAACTAAAAATTATTATGTAGTGCATCTCCACAATTTTGTGTTAATAGGGCACAATAAAAATGCGAATATTAAAAGGGAAGTTTCAGCTGATGACTGGACCCTCACAGTAGCAAACCATGACAGGTCTACTGAGTTGTGACACATTAAATGAACCCATGGTATTGATAGGGTTAAAAGTGTACATTACGTTCCTCCCCCTGCTCATGTCATGGCAGCCCTGATTTATAGTGCTGGAGTGTACATATTAATGAACCTGTACATGTACACGTAAGCAGGAAATCCTCCATCACACGTTACTACATGTACATTATACATACACCATGCATACATACAGTAGGTTTCGGACGACCAGCCTAAAACCTCCCCCAAATCTGGTGGTCACTCTCATTTCGCTTTAAATCATTTTCCAGTTCTGTTATTCGTAGGGAAGTTTTAATATAGTACCTTCTTCCATTTTATGTGCTGTATAAAAATATTTGACCTGCAAAAGGGACACCCTGTCTTTAAGCGCAATACACGAATGACGTCATCCTCCCAACACATGTTACGAGTTCATGTACATTACGCCCACACTTCTCCACCCACGCACATGAATTGCAATTATTTGTATCAAGGGTTGTGACATGGTGCCAAAAGCGCAGCTGGCCCAAAATACATGTCAGTGATGGTTTACTTCATGTACATGAAGTCCTTTAAGGGTGTGTTTCCATTGACACAAAATGCATGTCAGTGGTGGTTACTTCATGTAATGTATTTAGGGTGTGTTTCCATTTACTCAGAGTGCATATCAGTGGTGGTTACATCATGTTTTCCTATAAGGGTGTGTTTCCATTGACAAGATAAGCAAGATTAGTGAATAATGCATGTCAGTGGTGGTTATTTCATGTAGTCCTTCTATAAGGGTGCGTTTCCATTTACTAAAATTAGCATTACAGTGTCAGAAAACCAGGCAAGATGTACTGTGTAGAAAATGAGCTAGAAACATTGGTATGAATATGCAAATTGAAATACCTGGTGCACTTGTACTTGATTAACACTCCCGTTTGAATTCTGTTAGCAATTTTTGTGGATATCATGGTAATTATATCCTTGCAAACTACATGTATATTAGTGGGAGTAGAAAGCCACAAAGACTGCATTCGTCAATAGACAGTGTATGCGTGACTTGGATATATAACAAAGCGTACAGTATATTATTAGTTGTGCAATTTGATTTGTACATGTAATTGTCATGAAGGTCATCCTTGAAACTTGATCTGATTTACAGAGCGTAATCATGACCTGTGCAGTTAAAATGAATGGCTGGATGTTTTGAACGGGCAATACATGTACACTTGAATGTGTAAGAATCCACCCTCTTCTTTTTTTTTTGCTGTTGATATTAAGTTTTACATTCAGGTATGAAAATGTGCAATATATTGCATGAATAATCCTTGAATTGTGGCCAGGGCACGGTTTATATTTTTTGGCAGAGCCTGATGCTGTGCTATGACCATAAAGGAACAATGTTCTTTTGAAATTCTTTGAATAAAACAAATAATTTCACAGGGGCTCATTTGATGTAATATTGGGGGTTGATTTACCCAGAATCCCCACATTCTTGTTTCTCTTTCACTGAATGTGATAAGTCAAAATTTATTAGGAGGCTTTCAAAATTGGATCATTGATTACCCCAAGATTTTTCCCTATTTGTACATGAGACTGTCCAGACTTCATGTGCCATTCTTCATGTGCCATATTAACTGCTGCTCTATGGAAATTGTTTGTATTAATTGTAAAAAAAGAATGTCACATGAGTCACGTAAAGAGTGAATAATGTGAAGTTTATTTTAATAAGTCATGAGAAAAGTTTGGGATATTAACCCTTGCTGTGCTGTTCGCACGACTGCTCAATACAATTTGTGTACCAGTGCATAAAACGTGCTATTTACACTTATATAGATAAAGTGTGAACGGCCCCTTGGAGTAGTATACACATGTACACTAGTATGTCAAGGGTGGTTTAATTTTGGCAATGATAGTGGGTGTCTTGTTGAAACATAGCATGTGGGCTGGCCAGATCTGTGTTTGATAAAGAGAGAAAAGAGAGAGGGGGGAGGGGAGATGGGGGAGATAACCTTGCTTTTATTAGAAACTTTTTCGGTTCGTTGGAGGCTGTATGCGCAGGTGCACATCTAGATGTATACGTGGTTAGAAAGGTGAGACTTACCTCAAGCTCCTTTCATTCCTAAAAGTAATGTTACACCAGCAAAACAAATTACTATGTCGAAGGGCTTTTATTTGGGGGGGGGGGGGAATTCCATCACTTGGCTTTCATTAGAATGTGTATTTCATCTGAGGATACAGGCATGTATTATGTACTCTACATATTACACAGGTGCGCATGTTTGTTCATGGAGGTGAGACTACAGTGTACATGTATCCCCTTTCATATAATTTGTAAAATCGTGCTTGCAACACCAACAAGATGAGCTAGTTTGTAAAAAGTGTACACAATGGTGGACAACAATGACAAGTAATGAGTTAGATTAATGTTTAAGACAGGGGACCAAGATGAAAGTGCGCCTTAGAAATGGTGCGGTATTACAGTGGGGCATGACCGACCTTTAAGGCATAATGTGATGTTTGGGGGGGGGGGGGTAGCATTGGTTACGTTTCTCTCGTGGGAACACATCCTGTTTTCGTGCACAGTGTGCTACTACCTTACCGGTGGTGTCCGTTTGAGTGTTTTGCACCATGTGTGTTTCTCGGCAGTGTCCACACAATCTTGTTGCTAGCGCTGTGCATGATGCGGTATGTAAGCAAATAGGATGTGTTACTGGGGACAACAGTGGAGGGTTAATGTGTTGGAGGTAAAGAGTGGATTAACATAGATGGGTTGCCTGATAACCGAGGGTCAGTGTGTAACAGTTCATTGTGAACAAGGACAATGCAGCAGTAGCACAGGTACACATAGAATTGCTTTATTAACGATTAATATGCCACTGGTCAAATTATTTCAAAATCAATAGGTAGACACAAATCACTAGGGCAGCAGTTTATATGTCACATAAAGAGTTTATTCTTCCTGTGCCTGTCAAAATACTGCTGTATGGAGTTTATGTATACAGAAGTATACTTTAAAAAAAATGATATTACTAGTGGAAAAGTACACACACAGCACATAAAGATGCCAGTGAAGAGAGGTGAAGTGAAGGAGGCACACAGAAAACAAAAGAAACTGGTAGCTGCATGCATTATCATGATTTCCACCTGACAAGTACAAATGTGAAGTGCAGGGGCTACTTTTCAAGGCTGGCATCATGAAACTATTACAGAGCAGGACATGCGTTGAACCCTGTGAGAAAAATCAACAGGGATTCTTCTGGTGCTGTCTAGGGGCTAATTTGTTCTGAGCCCCCACCCCCCTTTCCTATGTTCTTTTTCCCCACTGATTCACTTCATTTCATGTAATATATTTAGCTTTTTTTTCACTCACTGATATGCTTGCGGGTAACCGTGGCACAGACTGTTTCGCATGTTCTTTGAATGACGGACACCCTGATAACTTCCATGTTCATTGCCCAGTAACACCCTATGCAGGGATGTGTTAGGAAGGAGGGACAACTCGAGCATAATATATTCAAACATCTGTATGGATACTAAAGCGTGCTAATGAATGTCAAAAGCATTCCACAATCACTGCAATGCTTTGCAAAAGTATTGATGCAATCCAACAGAACTGGACAAGCAAAATAAGACTCTACATTTCTGTTGTTCTATCTCAGAAACCGTTGCTACGCATTCATGTTCGTTATTATTAAAACACCTGAAAAGCACATGCTGAGAAGACATATTGTGTACTGAAAATGTTTTACAATCTTGGTTCAAATTATACTTGTAAGATACATTACCAAGCCTGAGTCATATCGATTTTTTCAGAAACCGGTGTTCGATGGCTTTGCGCCGATCGAACATCGCTGCATCGATACATGACGTCACCCAGCCACTGCCAAGAGCCAATTTATGAATGAAAATATAGTAAGCATACGCAGTGCAATCCTTCCATTTCCCCACATAGTATTCCACCAAAACAAGCGTGCAATTCTCTATCACCTCGTACCAAAATCGACCTAGAATTTCACTTTCCTATATTTTATATGAATTATGATAGGTAACCTCGGAGAATCTATTTTCTCACCGATACTGCACATGTAAGCGAATTTCGATTACTTCTTGTTTTTCCGTCAAAATCTTACAAATTAGCGTCAATATGGCATCGTATACATGTATGTAGGTTGGAATCTGTAGAGTCTATTGCAACGGGCAGAAAGTCAATCAGCTTCCGGGTTGCGATTTTTTTTTCCCGTAACCCTAATGCGTCGAAAAATCGCTTCCGGGTTTCGGACAACGTGACTGGATATCGTATCACTGTTTTGGCGACCACATGGTTATGACGTGATCTACGCGATGCACCAACCAGTGGTCTCCGAATCGCTGTACGGAGACGCTCTATTAGTCTGTACGTCGGCAGCGTGTATGCAAATGAGCCTTACGCACGATTGCCACTGTATTTCCGGGTTTTCACAACACACGATGCTATCCGTTGTACAAAGTCTATGGACAATTGTTTGTTGTGGCGTTGCGCTGTATATAGTAGTGAACGAATCAAATCCAAGTAGTATGTAGTAGCTGCTTGATCATCGAGCGACCTGTTCATTCTCTTGATGCGTTACCTGCAAAACTCACAAAAGAGAGTAGGAACCAAGTAAGCAAATTAAAATTGTGAAAATATGAAGATGAATTGTGTATAACAGGACTATCAAACAAAAGATTTTGTGATTTCTAGTCAATTTGGTAATTTCGTCGATGCATCGAATTCATCAAAACGAAATCGGAGTTCGACTTCTTCGATCGAACACCGGCTTAATAATCGATTCGACTCAGGCCTATACATTACATTTGTATGTTTAATTACTTTTAAGATACTTGTTTTGTATTCCCCCACCCCTTTTCAATCTCCGCCAGTGCCTTATGATTCACTCACAAGATTTTTTTTGGGGGGGATTGTTTATGTAACAAAATATACCTGAAAATAGCACTGAAATACCAAGGGAGTGATGCAAAAATGTAAATCTCTGTTTGCAGATTTTGGCAGTATCATCGGTTACCGTGGTTTAGGGGATCCAGTGGCATTTGCGTTGGAGCTTCCTGCAAGATAAGACCCCTGTGTTGACAATGGGATCCCAATCCAGGCCTTCAGAAGGGGAAGAAGAAGAGAGGGAACAAAAAAAAAACATGCAATTAGCAATCAGTCACAAGTGGGACCCTCGACATTTGTGGATCCACTCACTCACAAACAGCTGATAAACCTGGAATTGGTGGCTGCATTCAGGCTCAAGAGCAGAGATGTGTTCAGACCAGGCTTAGTTTACATTCGTTATCATGATTCAAATGATAAAGCAAGATCGTTTT
This sequence comes from Arbacia lixula, assembly GCA_963669155.1. Classification (NCBI taxonomy): domain Eukaryota; kingdom Metazoa; phylum Echinodermata; class Echinoidea; order Arbacioida; family Arbaciidae; genus Arbacia; species Arbacia lixula. The sequence continues at coordinate 15,930,817 of OZ022583.1, forward strand.
GTCCCTTAACATTGGTGGATCCACTCCTCACAACTAACTGATGAACCTGGTAATGGTAGCTGCATTGAGGTTCAAGAGCAGAGATGTGTTCAGACCAGGCTTAATTTGAATTCATAATGATTCAAATCATGATTCAAATGATCGATAAATAATCAATAAAGCAAGATCGTTTTGTCCCTTAACACTTGTGGATCTACTCCTCACAACTTACTGATGAACATGGTTAAAATGGCTGCAATGAACTGTGTTCATACCAGGTTTAGGTGAAATAAATTACAATTCAAATTGATTCACTTCCTCACAAGTCGCTGATGAGCCTGGTAATGGTGGCTGCATTGAGGCTCAAGAGCAGAGCTCTGTTCACACCAGTGTGAAATACGTTGTGATTCAAATCATGCCTTAACCTGTTAAGTACAAGATTTTTTGAATGGCACGAATACACTGAAACCTGTATTATGATGTTATATTGTTTTTCTGCCAAGTAGGGCCCTTTGGACGAACAGTGTCCCAATCACTGACAAGGGTACCCTGGGTTAAAAAGACTGTAGAAAAAAATAAAAATAAATAAAAACCTAATTTTTGCTCATCTTCAATACCTTGATTGCATGTGGGTGCTGTATTGATACCTTTAAAGGCTCCTGCACATAGAAGTAAACAATAGTAGAGTATCGATGGGCAAGAAGAAAGCATGCAGTGTACTACAGAGGTGGCGAAGCTAGTCAATTTACAAATCTGTTTGGCCTCAGTCGTAAATGCATGCATGTATGGTGAGAAAATAGACAAAGATTGACAGATAAAAGTTAATAAAATCCATGTAATACCTCCTAAATTCCCAGAGGTACAGAGAGTGATTCATATACAAACATAAATGGAAACCAGCTTAAATATTGAATTACTGATTACATGCACCACTGTCGTTCATTTGTTGCAAATAAATGCGTTAAATGTAGTGCAAAGAAGTTAGGTTTCTGGGGATTGGGTTTACCTGGTTCCGGTAGTAAGCAGGTCAAATCAGTTGATTGTCACACAAAAAGCACATCTTTGCAATGTAGATACTGTCCTAAATGAAGGCAAGAAATGTAAAAAAAAATAGCCCCCTTATTAAACAAAAGAGCACTTTTTCCTCATACCACTGCGATTCAAACATACATGTAAACTAGCTTTTGGGGCACAAACTAAATTATCTGATGCCGTCACAAAAGCATTCATTTTCATCACAGACTCACAAAGATGTGTGATTTCAATTATTTGCTGTAATTGTTGTGTGGACAAGCTCAATATACCATACTTATTGTGAGGACAGACTCAATTATATTGAATCAATAATAATATTTCATTTTTATTTATTGGGCATGCCATAGATTAAGTACAGTACACTGTTCATATCAAACTTCTGTTCTGAATACGGGCCCATGAGTATAATGGCCCATCATGAACCACAGGGATTGCCCTCAACATTTGTTTTGGTGGCCCAATGCTGTTTCAGGTAACCAGGGGCCATTGGACCGGGATGTCCCTTTTGCAGGTCAATTTTTTTTGGGTAAAAAACATGGAAAATGGAAGAAGATACAATATCAGAACTTCTCTCCCAAGCATAGAACTGGAAACTGACTTCAAGCAAAATCGTAATGATCATTAGATTTTGAGGAGGTTTTGATCGGGTCGTCCGTAACCTATAGCCTAGATAGAGACAGGAGACCACTGTGCGCTATGGTGCGCTCCTCGGTGCATGCGTTCAATGGGAGCAATGTGTGGACTATGCATTTCAAATGTAAACAAGGATAGTTTTTCACTTTTCCTAATTATGTTTGTGAAGCTATGACTGTGATATTTTATACACCGTATCGTTAACTACTGATTCCTGTCAAGTTTTGTGACTTTTACAGATGGGACACCCTGTCTATATGGCCAAGCCATGGATCCGTGTGTTTGATGCAAGGTTTGAAAAGTATGATTTGCAGATCAATTCATATCTTCTGCCCTGATACATTCATGTCTATGGATAAATGTACATATACAATGTAGCTCTTCGTGTCATGTTTGGCATGGACCTTCATGGACTGCCATGAGTTTAGGATCTACTTCCTTACAGCCACAATGTAATATGTATATGAAGTTGATAGCGGCTTTAGTGTAAAGTAGGTTGAAGGTTACAGATATCAGATGTGTTCTAATTGCTCAGTACAAATCCTGTAGCAGTAAAATGGGAGAGCAGTATATGTAAGGGTTTGTGTTCACTTTTTATGCCTTTGCCTTGAATTGTCTGTGGCGTCATATTTCTTGGTTGTCCGTCCTTCCGTCATCCGTCTGTCTGTTGGGATCTTGTTAATATGATACTGTAACATGAAGAAATAATTGACCAAAATTATGTCAAACTTGGTTTAATGGTAATATATGATGGGACAACTAACTGATAATAGTTTGGGGTTAGATCAAAGGACTTTGGTCAAAGACTATTCAACTGACAATTTGCTGTTTACAAAACTGTACATGATAACTTCTTGAAAAACTTGACCAAATATGACCTAACCTGGTACAATAATGATAGAGGACAAATCTCTCAAATACAGTCTTATGTCAAAATGTCAATATTATGTACTGAATATCAAGATTAATAGTTCAATTACAAGTTTCAAGGCATAGGCAGATGAACTTTCGCTATAAGGGAAAATTATGGCAATGCTTTAGTGTCTGGGGAGGAGTGCAGAAGCATACCAGTTGACTGAGTGAGGTTAACCTTTCTAGTTCAAAACTAGGTCAAGTATATGTAATATGATATGAGATCATGCACATAAAAAATGTGTGCTGGCAGCAAGCTTGCATTTACACCAGTTGTTTCAATGTACAATCAGGATGACACTGTTGATTATCCATGGTTTGCAGTCACAATAAATCCAGTGCTCAGTCTGAATATTGAGACTCCAGTGTGTACCACATGCACACGTACATATAGTCTATGACAGGGGACAGACTCAATAAGGACATGTGTCTGATAGTCTAGACTAGAGCGTGACCTGCCAATTCTGTGGCAGTAATTGAAGGCCTGTTTTATTTTGGAAATGCTACATGTAGTTGTCTTCCATATTTCCATGTGGAGATTTATTGACAGACTGACAAGGTTTCTTGCTGGCGAAGTCAGACAGAGGGAGTCAGAGGGTTACTGAGGGACAGTGGGACAGAGCAGATAGAGGGAGACCAGTCTTATTAGTCGAGGCCCAATTCTTATATTTTTTTACTTAAAAAAAGTGTAGGTAGTGTGGTCTTATCCAGTCTGTGTCTACAAACTACGAGCACTTTAAGTTGTAGGTAATGAAAAGAATGCCCCTCCTTCAGTTTCCTTTATTCTCCCTTCTTTGCCCAATCTACATGTATCTTTGTCATCATCTCCTCTCTCCATCACTGTCTCTCTCCATTTCGCTCTCCCTCAGTCTCTTCCTCCCTCTCTCTCCCCTCTCTCTCCCCTCTCTCTCCCCTCTCTCTCCCCTCTCTCTCCCCTCTATCTCCCCTTCTCAGTCTCCCCTTCTCTGTCTCCCCTTCTCTGTCTCTCCCTCTATCTCCCCTTCTCTCTCTCCTTTTCTCTCCCTCTCTCTCTCCTCTATCTCAATCTCTCTCTCCCCCTCCCTCTCCCCCTCCCTCTCCCCCTCAATCTATCCCAGTCTTTTTCTCATTCTCCGTGCCCCTGTCTTCCATATTCATGTCTGCCCCTCTGCCCTCTTCCCCATTCTGTGTCAATGCTGAGCAGTGTTCGAACCCTGGACTGGATGGCTTCGTAGCACTACAACCTGCAGCAGCCAAAATGAAATTAGCTCAAAATGGGCGATCAATGATTTCTGGGTTGCTAAGCAATGGTGCGCTTGCAGCTGTCTTGTACTAGGGGTAGATGTAGGAGTAGGAGGGGGAGAAAGATGGAAAGAGATAAAGTGAGAGTGGGAGAGCTTGACGGGGAAAGTGAGAAAGGAAGGGGGAGAGAGAGAGAGAGAGAGAGAGAGAAAGAAAGAAAGAAAGAAAGAGAATGAGAGAGAGAGAGAGCGAAAGAGAATGAGAGAGAGAGAGAGAGAAAGAGAATGAGATCAACTATCTGATGTGTGTGGAGAGTTCTTCACAATTTTTTTGGAGCACTAGCCCATATGCAAATTTCCCTTTCAATAAGATTTTTGTCAAATACACCGAAGTATGACTGAGCGATAGCATTGTTGTTTCTTGTTCTTCTGCAAAAAAATTAATTGCTTGTGAGATGTTCAAGATTTAGGGAGAGATAAATGAAGACAGGAAGATTAAGATGAGTGGGATGGGGATGAATAAAGAAAGTGAGAAAGAAGGAAAACTCCTCTTTCCCTAACTAAATAAGAAAATCGTTTTTTCCTTCTCCAAACTGCATATTCCCCCAAAAATTATCCAAACAAAAAATCATCCCATAATGCTCTATGAAGTGACATGTCGATTTTTTTGTGCAGGTATGTCCACTTCAGTTCTCATGCACTAGTGAGCTAGACCGGAAGCACACATGACTTCACACAATATCTGAATGTGGCTTGCGATGCATTGTCGGACAATTGTCCAATATGGAGAATTGCTTGCGCGATTTGGACCACAAGTATTCCAGACGGCCACCCAAAATGCTAGCTCAGATTCTGACTGTCATTAGCCCTTTGCATCCTGTTGTGTTTGTGTGTGTAAGTATGTATGTATGTATGTATGTATGTATGTATGTACTGTATGTATGTATGTTTGTTTATGCTTGTGTGTGTTGTTTGCGATGGGTGATGCATCAGTTAACTCTCTCAGTCCCATAGCCAATAAACTGTGTAACAATAAACAATATTGACATAATTGGAGTATCAATGGACTATCATTGGTTGGTTTTAAAAGGCTTAATGTTGGAGGAGTGAGAGAGGAAATGGACAAAGTAGGCAAAGGAAAAGGAAGGAAAAAGGTGTGTATAGGAAGGAGGAGGAATAGAGGAGAATGCAAGGTGACAAGTAGTAAAGTAGATAATAAGAAGAAGAGACCAGCAGAGTAAATGAAGATAGTGAAATGTAATGCATTGATCTTCAAGAAAACAATAGATAACATGTGTGCACCAAGAAGGCAACACATTTAAAGCAAGCTAATATACTTAAAGAGTTAACAGGTCAAAGAACATCACCCTTTGCAAATGCAAGCTCTAGTCTATGGTGTACAATACTCTATACTCAATGCTCTAGACTCATTGATGGATGAGATATACCTCAATACAAATTATGTGTTTGAGATGTACTTTTATGAACTATAAACCATTTAAAGTGCAGTTGTGAAATCATGATTTAATATAATTCAATTGTGTGTTGTAGCAAATCTGATGCGATACATACAGGAGCCAGTGAAATGCATATTCCAGAAGGGTTATGCTTTAGGCCGAAAATACTGATGTCAAGACGCACAATGTATGTTAAATACGTGAAGGAGAGAGATAGATTAGTTAGGCTGATGGTTATTGATTATTGACTGCATGTATATTGTGGTGGAATTCATCTTGTATGTATGCCAGTCTTCTTTGACCCTGGCCTTCATGCGATATATAGATCACATGACCTACATGTATTTGAGATTCTACCAGTCTCCTGTATGTCTCAGTGCTGAGAAGATGATTGCCGTAAACAAGGTCCATAGTGTTGCTGCTTACTATGTCTAGCAGCTACGGGTACATGTATATTCCAGTAATTCTTAAAGCATGTGTGTCTCTCTGTCTCTGTCTCTGTCTCCTTCATTCTTGTTTGTTACCCCTCCCTCTGTGTATTTGTTATCTTCTTCACTGTCTCTGCCTCTTCATTGCCTCTCTCTGTCTCCCTTATGACTGCATTTTCCTGTTTTATATCACCCACCCTCTCCCCCTATATTCTGCTCATTGTACTTTACCTCTGTCTCTCCTAATTTCTACCCCTCTCTCAGTATCTGTCCTCCCCTTCTCTTTTCTCTCTTCTCTCTTTTCTCTTGCTCTCCGTCTCTTCCCCTGTTCCTCTCTCCCATCTCCACCTCCTCTTCTCTCTTTCCCCTCTCTCTTCCCCTTTCTCTTTCCTCTTCTCTTCCCCTTTTCCTCTTTTTCTTCCCCTTTCTCTTTCTTTGTCTCTTTCTCTTTCTCGTTCTCTTCCCCTATCTTTTCCCTCTTTTCTTCCCCTTCCCCTTTCTCCTTCTCTTTCTTCTTCTCTTTCTCTTTCTCTTTCCCTCTCTCTTCCCCTCTCTCTTCCCCTCTCTCCCCATCTCCCTCTCTCCCCCTGCTCCCTGGCCCCCTCCCTCTTCTCCTCCCCTCTTCTCCTTTACCCATTTTCCTCTCCTCTTTATCTCTCCCCTTTTATATCTCCCCTCTCTTTCCCCCACTCCCTCCCTAACCCCCTCCATACATGCATGCATGTATGGATGCAGCTTTCTGTTACCAGGAAGTGATGTCATTGGGGCTGCTAGGGACTGTGTACACAATAATAACTCAAGCATGCTCTCAAAACGATGACTTGGGATTATGGTTGCTCGACCACTTTAGACATTGCCCTCAAAAGAGAAAAAGAAAGGGGGGAAAATAGTCTCTCAATTAATGCAGATGATAACCTCATGGGAAGGTATGGTGGGGAGCAGAAATAACAGGCATTTTCAGATAGAAGCTTGATTACATCTGTGTGTTGTGGTTGGGGGAATATAGTGCTGTTTAAATAAACATTACATTTTAGGCACTTAATATTAACCAAAGCTTCAAGTGACTGATTTATGATATACTGGTATGGTTATTAGTGTGTTGTATTTGCTCTCTTGGTTTGTTATATTCTCCTGTTCTTATATTTCTTTAATTTAAATCATTTTTTATTTACTTTTATACTAACGTATGATGAATTGTATTTTGACGAGTCATGGTGTGAGGCATACAATTGTTAAACTCAACCACCACTCCTTCATTAGCCTAGCTTCCAGCCTCTTGGATTTTTCTAAACCAATTTTTTTTTTCAATAAAGGGGTCTGCTTGCTGGCTGCAGTAGACTAATCATTTTTCAATTTCTGCTCTAGCTCTCCAGAGGAGAATGATACAGTGACTAGTATTTTAATATTATACATGTACTCTAGTTTTCACTTTGGAACAGAAATGAAATATCCAAAGGCATGTAAAGAAGGCTATGTCTTAAATATCTGCCATTCACATAAACTTTGATCTTGAGGATAAGTCTTGATAGGATTAGCAGCTCAGATTAGCTTTGTTATGTGTGTGTGTTTGTTTGTGTGTGTGTGTGTGTGTGTGTGTGTGTGTGTGTGTGTGTGTGCTAAAGAGATGGAAGAAAGAGGTACAGGAAGATCCATCGTAGACAAACTACAATTCTTTGAAGCATTATGAATTGCATGTACAACACATAGGTGCAGTGTGTGACATTCGAAACTGCAAAGTATTAAAGAATTGAAAAAAAAAAAAACACAATGAAAATCATATCACTGTGTAGTCTGCCTGTGCTCTGCTCAGGTCAGCTTAATCATATGTGCCTCAATGCAAAGGTGACAAGAATTGTCCCCGTTAACCATTACTTTACCAGGCCAGGAAACAGCCATTGACTTACTGAACATTTTATACATTTATGATAGTGAGAGGGTTAACAGCGTCAATTAGATTGATAGTTCTTTCATACATGTACCAGAGGTAGGAAGATGAGGAACTTTCAGGATAGAAAAAGTCAACCTATCGATTAGATTGTTCTGTTCAAACTAATTTCTTTTAGTCTGGGGTCTGCAGATATTCATAGGAAATGTAACATTAAAATGTGAACCAATTAACTCTTCCTGTGATGAAAACAGTATGCTCTGTGAGATTTGTGAGCATTGTAACAATGTAGTGGAAAAATACACACATGCACATATAGAGTAAAAAGATGTACATGTGATGAGGGGTGTTCTTAAACAACATTTTCTTTTTTAGACTTTGATATTTACACAACTCTATATTTGAGGCCTGCAAGAGGGAAGTTGATGTACCACCTTTGGCTTTGAATACCTGTTGTCTGGTAGTGGGTTGGGTATGGATTCTATCTCCTCCACTCTAGAGACTATATTCACATCTACTCTAGACTGAGCAGCTTTGTACCTTGGCAAGGCACTCCATCAGCAGTCTTTCTCTATCCCTCTCTCCCTCTTTCTCTCTCTCTCTCTCTCTCTCTCTCCCTCTATCTCCCTTCCCCCTCTTCTCCTCCCCCTCTCTCTCCCTCTCTCTTTCCCTATCTCTCTCTCTGTCCCCTCTCTGTCCCCTCTCTCTCCCTCTCTCTCCCTCTCTCTCCCTCTCTCTCCCTCTCTCTCTTCCTCTCTATCTCTCTCTCTTTCCCTCTTTCTCCCCTTCTCTCCCTCACTTGCCCACTCTCACCCCCTCTCCCTTTCCCCCCCCTCTTGCTCCATCTCTCCCTCTCACCTCTCTCTCTCATATAAATGAAAGCATTTTTTTTTTATATCATTCACCAATTTTTTTTACCAAAATACACATTTACAAAATTGTATGGGTGTGTTTGTTTGAATATGTGTGTATGTCTGCATTTCTGACCATGTATTGTGTGTGTTGTGTGCGTGTGTGTGTCTGTCTGTCTGCATGGTGACTTTCTATGGCTGTTAAGTGTCTGTCAGAATGTGTCTAGGTGTGCATGCATGCATACATGCACCGGGACATAAACCTGTATAAACATGTGTCTAGGTGTGTGTGTGATTTATCATGCAATAGTGTGTTCAGTGATTCACTTATACATGTATTATGCAGTATGGCATTGGTGTGTACCTCACCCCCGCGAGTTCAGCGAATGCTTAAAAAGGTCTAGCAAGATTTCTCAAAGCCACCCCTTTGACGTCATAGCTTGCCTCAATTCACACATGAAGACCATTTCCCCCCAAATGTTCTCTCCCCTCCATCCCCCACCCCCCCTTCCTTTCCTCATCCTTACTGAGAACGTTATCTTCTCTGGATATTAAAATGTGCAAATCATCTTGTTTTTGACTACTCTCTAAAGAGCCGTCCATGTGAAATGCATTATTGCGCATCTTATTTGTACTGTTGCTATGGTGCTAAACCAGTGGGATGTACATGTACATGGTTCGCATTGTAAGCTTGTTCTCGCATCCTGCTTTTAAGAGGTGTGTCAGAGGCGATGCACTACCACAGTAAGGACAAGGTTTAGTGCTTTTTCAAAGACACGACTCTCGGGTGTGCGGCTAGCAAAGGGCTTAAAAGTAAAGTAATTCGCATGTGTTTTTCTCAATGTTAGGGGGGATTGAAAGTGAAATATGTATTACCTGAATGAAAAACACATTCTCACTGCCATGCATGTCTCCAGTTGCATTTTTGGATATTCATCCTTTAACTGCACAAGTCAATGAAAATGGGTAGACACAAATTTGCCTGCTTGTCATTCTACTCTAACATGCTGATTTAGTTGACTTTAGGCCTTAAAAGCAAAGTAAACATCTTTTTTCTGAATATCAGTTAAAGAAAAATGTGTAAACATACATGTAGTTATATAACATACATGTATGCAATGACTAGTTTTCATTTTATTTGTTACCAGTATTTCTTTGAACTGTACAATAACTTGTTCATGTGACTTTACCAGCATACTAAAATATAATAAAAAAAAAAACACCCACAATTGACATGTATTTTCTCAAGGTTCCATGGGAATGAACCTCTGATTATTGAATTGAATTAAATGAATGATAAAAAATCTTAGAAACAAATTGGCAAAGGTTTGAGACACTTTATCACTGGCCCTGTTACATTGCTCTTTTAATCCGAAGAAGAAAAGTGCTTCTCTGGGTATTGTATGCTTATGCACGGTACACCAGGTACAATGACAATTCTGTACAGTATATCATTTTGCATCAGTGGAGTTGCCGTAAACATGATTTTCACATACTCACACCTTCCTTGTAATACGTCTTCTCAAAGTTTTGCCAATATGTTACTCTTATATCTCTATAAAAAAATAATTTCAACTTATTATCAAGGTTTCTTTCTCCTTTCAGCCTATGTTTGCTAGATCAACTGCTTCTTTATTGGAATTGTGCATAGACCTTGTGCAAAAATGCCTTGATGATGCACAAAGAGTTCAATATCAAAGTCTCTCTGCTTGCAAGAGCTTTAAAGGCGTAGCAGAAATGTACGTTTGGGAAATGTCGGGGAAATATGCCCATTGTTCTATGTAGTGGAGGCAAAATTATAAACACGGTCATATTCTCTCCGTCATCGCTCTCCCTGCTAGCTTTTGACTCAAGCGAACTCTCACAAAGAACTCCCCTGAGCAAAGCGTCTGCCCATAATTCAAGAATTAAACATTTTCATTGGAAGGCCCTAATCGCTGAATTCCAAGTTGTAGTGGGTGGTTAATGGGCACATGGTAGGAGCACATTTAGGAGTGATCCAAATAGAACCGGCACACTAGTTTCCTCTCTTATTCCTCATCGAATAAACCCAGCTGGACTTAAAACTGGTGAATTTGGTGAACATGTTTATTACATGTACGTTCAACAGAAGGAGGCTTTGTGTTGTAATAAAGCATAATGTACCCTGTGTGCTACCTCATCTTAAAGGGAATATACTGTACTGGGAAGACAAAAAGCCTTCAAAAGGGTGATTGTGAGCAATCTTCTTGCCAATGGTCTTACATTCATGTATTGTCCACTTTAGAAACGTACTGAAAGTTTTTTTGCCCTCAGATGATCCACATATGAAGTAATGAGTGATTAAATTACAGATCCTCAAAATGTTCGGGCCGAACGTAAAGTGATTTGTGATTTTATTGACTAATTACTCCAAATGTGGATCATTTGAGGGCAAATAACTTTCAGCACGTTTCTAAAATGGACAATGCATGAGTGGCAAGGAGATTGCTCACGATCACATTTTGAAGGCTTTTTGCCTTCCCAGTACAGTAAATGCCCTTTAAAGGTACATGTAGTATCTGTTTGAAGTGGTAAGTTTGTTTAGCTTAAAATGAAATTCTAAGTTAATTTGTTTGCAGATACTTTACTATATTTTCAAACAAACAAAAATCGATTTGAATCAATCAATTTGAACAATCCATATAACTACTATAAAAGTTGTCTGCCAATTCTCCAAACCACATATACACTCCAGCTCAAAGGAATATGCATCGGGAAAGGGAAGGAGCTGCAGTTTTAAATTGTTGTATATTTTGTCCAGTTCAGCATGAAACACGATGCTTTAGCCTAAAAAGCATTATGTTTCATGCTGAACTGGACAAAATATACCATGGTTTAAAACTGCGGCTCCTTCCCTTTCCCTTTCCCTATGCATATTCCTTTGAGCTGCAGTGTATGTACACTATAACTTTTTGAAGGGAAGTCACGTGGTACCAATCTAGCCAATGACAGCTCGTATTTTACTACCACTATTTACTATTCCTATATATGCGGTATGGAGTATTCCTGTCCTGTACGAATGAGGGATATTCCGATATTCAATTTTACTTTTGCATTAATACACAACCTTCTATTTTTGGCCTTCAAAATAGATAAAGCGCCTCTAAAGTGGCATGTTAAAGGTTCAAATCATTCAGGGCACAGTATGTAAATGGAGGTATGCTAAACAGTATACACAATGAATGGTGTGTCGTACATATTGATAATTTGTTTACAATGTATCAATGCTGTTATTTCTGTTTTACTATTTGATATAGTCGTGGAGATGCATTCAACTGTAACTTTGTAAATGCAATTATATTTTTGCAACACATGCCAGGTGTTTTTTTTTTTGGTTTGCTGTTGAAATTGTTCATAGCAGAACCTAATTGTTTTTGCTCTCATCAAACATTTTTGATGTTCACAAACTGAATTTCAAGTCATTGGTGCGTGTTTGATATCAGTTAGTTTTACGTAGTTGTGACGTCAAGAAACAGCGATCTGTTTTCGTCCTCGTGATGTTGTAAGATAATTACATACAGGTAGATATCTGCCTCAGATTTGTGTTTTTACCATTGCGCTCGGAATCTTTACAGCTGAGAAACTGTTCATGACCTCCCAATGCCATTAAACGTGTCACGGAAAAGCTATTAATAAATGGTAAATAGATCGTAGATGGTATTTTATTAGGATTGAGCAGTTAATTGTTTCATTTTTTGTCACATGTTATCAGCTCTATCTTCCTTTGAGTTGCCTTCACAGTGAACATTGTACAAAACATGTTTGTCTGTTTAACATACATGGTAGGAGAAAGAATTGGGAAAATACATAGCAGTACCTTCAGCCTTTGCACAAAAGTCTAACTCCAAACTCCTTACCCTAACTGTAATCTTTGACCTCACTCTGATGATTAGGATTAAGGATTTGTGTTAGAGTGATGGTGAAGGTCATCCCAAACCTTTACATCACTACAACACAAATCCTTAATCCAGATAATTAACTTTAACTCTCTTATTACCATTGGTATGAATGTATGTAGTTGTCCTCTTAAGCACACAGATACACCCGCGCACACACACACATACATATGTGCATACACATGCACACACGTACATACACACTTTTTTCAGTGATCTTTATTCTTGATTCCACACACACACACACACACACACACACACACACACACACACACACACACACACACACACACACACACACACACACACACACACACACACACACACACACACATACACAAACCAAAACAACAACAACAACAAAAACACAAACACACACACCATACATGCACACACACCACATTATACACAAATACGTGTATAGTATACACATGTATACAGTGCACAAAAGACCTTTACAGACACAGACAAACATATTGCGCTTGTAGTCATAACCACACATGCAAACTACTCTACTGATGCACTCATGCATACTATATTTAGGGAGAAGCATGATGCGCATGTGCAAGGGTGTGTATACAAACAAATTTTTTTTTCAGTTCATTTTATTAGTTCCAAATCATAAAAACAACAAATAAAAAACATGTCATGTATCAACCATATAAATACAGATAATGGAATAGGAGGTTACAAAAAAGTAAAATACTTGTGAGCAGTAGCCCCCCTCTAAATACAAAATTATATTTTGTTTGTATTCGAGATATTTCTTCATGTATTTGAGATATAGCTCACTTTATATACATGTCTTAAGAAAAAACTCTTTACTTGCATTGCATTATTCAGACATCTTCCTAGCTCCATGAAAACTCTATGTAAGTCTATGTATTGATTCATGTGTATACTTCAAAGTGGTTTAATTTTCATGATTTTTTTGTCAGTTCTTCCCTAACAGTGAATTGTAACAGCAAAATAGTTTGTCTAGTCTAAATTTTGAAAATATGTGTGTGGGAAAGATGGCACAGACGAGACAGGATATGTCCCTCTGAATTTTTAGTCTGATTTGATCAGTATTTTGTTTTTTTCAATCTTGCATCACTTTGGTAGCGGGTACCATTCCTTTTCTGAACATAATGGCAATCGGCCAAAATGAGCTTTAAAAAATTCAGTAGGTGTATTGTTAATTGCCATGCGTGGGCGTACCAACGATGAAACAGATAATCCGTGTGAGACATATGGAGATAAATTATGTTTACCATACGTACGTAGTGCTACCAAGCCGTGCGGATATTTATGAGCAAATCTGAGAGGCAAGATAAATGGCTCACTCCTGTGCTGGATGTTTAAAGGTGGTGTATCCCTTTTGCATATGAGATTCAATTCTGTAAAACTTTACATTTATACCCAAAAAACAAAATACATTTTTGAATTCTAATGTGCAATAAGAAATCCACTAAGAGTAAGTTTTCAATTCCTATATTTTGTGTGAAGTTCTTTATACTCAGTGTTATCTTCTACATGGATTTACCGTGGATTCTACACCACTTAATGGTTTAACCCTCGCAAGAGCAAAGGTGCATAAAATGTGTAAGAAGTGAGTAGGCTTTTCTTGGCCTGGTACTGAGATACAGTTAAGCCTGTGAGATGGATACTGTTCCTTTAGATTAATGCCTTTTTTGCTTCACTTAGTCACAAATGCACTATTTGTTTTTTTTTCTGCTGGTAAATTCAGCATTGCTGTGCAATAATGAAAGATCATGGGGAATGAAATGGTAATGTGCGCATGTATGAGCTCATTTCACAATTATTCTTTTGTTGATTGAGCAATCACATATATGTGAATCATATTACGGCATTACTGTATTTGTAATGAGAGCCGCCAAATGCTCCGTTTTCCCATGCTCCACACAATTAAGCCTTATCAAAGACAGCATGCGAGTAGTGTTTTTGATGAAAGTCATCTGTATGGGACACGGCTGGCAAATTTACATTGCCTTTCTTAAGATTGTGTGTGATGTACAAGAAAAAGATATGAATTAAAGCAAGTGCACTGTTTTCTTAACTTGTTATTGATATACACTGGCCTGGTATAACACAATGTAATTAATAACTAATTTGATATATAACTGACCTGCAATGGAGATGAATTGAGACAACATACAAGTATTATAAGGGTTTGTGTAAATTTATCATATTTCATACATGTATATTCACCCATGATATTTTGAGTGTATAACTAGTATTGTATGCATATTTGAAAGACTGTATGCTAGAACACTGTGTGTTGGAGGTGCAATGAAGTATAGGCACAAATCAGCACTGACTTCTTACAAAAAAGCAATTGTGACTATTCTTGTCATTTAATATGTCAAAGATGTAAGATTTAGAGTGACTCATGCCTTAAATGCAATGCTGAATCTAAATCGTCCTCTTGTAAACACCCAGGGCTATAATAAGAACTTTGCCTAAAAAGAGAGAATAGATAGAACCTTTATCAGTATTTTCACTCGCTCTTTCTCTCTCTGGCTCTTAACTCGTAGGGTGCGGTGTGGTTATTAAATTGAGAAAATGCTGTCCTGATAAAAAAAAAATGGAGGGGGGGGGGGGATCTGGCTGGTTGCCACGTCCATTACCTAATGGCCTTGAGGCAGAATCATATAGGAGTGGATGTTTGGAAGGCGATGGGAGGAAAATTTACTAATTGACATGTAACGAGATGTTGCAAGGTGGAGCCATCCCAGTGAGTAGCAGGAGAGAGAGGTGGAGAGAGAGAGAGAGAGAGAGAGAGAGAGAGAGAGAGAGAGAGGAGAGAGAGAGAGAGACAGAGAGAGAGAGAGAGACAGAGAGAGAGAGAGATAGACAGTGAGAGAGAGAGAGAGAGAGATAGATAGAGAGAGACAGAGAGAGAGAGAGAGGGAGTGAAACATAGAGGAGAGTGAGGACATCTTGGCAGAGATGGAGAAAAAAATTTAAAAAAAAGTAACCCAAATTCATTCACCTAGTTATTATTTTGCTGAGAGTTTATCAAAGAATGAGGTCTCAGGCATTAACTACCTTGTGTCAAATTTAGTGTTTTTCAACAAGAAAATTGCTTCCTTATCAGTGATTCACTTGCATCTGTATCACAAAAACTAAGTTCGATATGGTGTCTTTCTGTACAGATTTGATTTGATGTACATGTATGCTGTGAAATATGTATATTGACTCTTAACTTGCCAGGGGTAAAACTACTCTGTGCCATAGGTTTTCTCTATCACACTTTGGTCGCGGCACGTTACCCCTTAGTCGCAAAAATGCGACAGCGGCAGGTTAAGAGTTAGGAATATGGCCAGAATGGCAACAAACATGTTTGAATGCATGTAGTAAAGTATTGTAGGGCGACATATTCAGGTCTGACTTTATATGCATACACATATACACACATACATATTACATACATGTACAGCACATCTACTCAAACAAGTCTGACTATTATTATAATACATGTTACATACATCCACTAAAATAAGTCTGAATATTTTATACACACGTACACACTTGAACATCCACTAAAACAAGTCTGACTATAAACACATACATACATAGTACAAACATCCACAAAACAAGTTTTTAAAGGTCATATACTGTACTGGGAAGACAAAAAAAGCCTTCAAAAGGTGATTGTGAGCAATCTTCTTGTCAATGGTCTTAAATTCATGTATTGTCCATTGGACAAACTTGCTAAAAGTTATTCACCCTCAAATTATCCACATTTGGAGTAAAAAGCAATTAAATCACAAATCCTCAATATGTTCGGGCTGAACAATTTCCGGATTTGTGGTTTATTCACTAATTACTTCAAATGTAGATCATTTGAGGGCAAATAACTTTCAGTAAGTTTCTAAAATAGACAATACGTGAACTTAAGACCTTTGGCAAGAAGATTGCTTACGATCACCTTTTGAAGGCTTTTTGTCTTCCCAGTACAATGTATGCCTTTTAATATATTATACACACATACATATTACATCCATCCACTAAAACAACTCTATGTCTTGCACAAGTACACGTATTACATATATCCACTAAAACAAGTCCGATGTTATTATACACATGTACACACATACATGTTACATGTATCCACAAAAGTAAGTCCAACTATATCATGTATTATGCACTCATACATCAGGATCAAAAACCAACGATGCACGTGAGTGAGGAAAAGTGTGTATGTGGGGGGGGGGGGGGGTAGAGTATGGGGGGTGAGGGAGGGGGGTAGAGAGCAGTGTTACAGAATCGGAATACAGAGACTCAGGGACAGATAGCATCATCGCACTGGGAGTGACCTCTGGTATTTGCTGAGATGCATCTAAAATAGCCGCAAAGATGGGATAACTGCTTGTCTCTTCGCACGCTCGCACAAATGCACATATGCACATATATACACACTTACATTTGATGGGTATGTTATGCTAATGTGAAGTGCTCGTTGTTAACATATATACACACACACACATACAAATACACAAACATTACATATACACACACTTTTTTTTTTTCAATAGTTTTTATTATGTTCCATATCAAATAATACATACAGCCACAAATACAAAATAAATAACACACATACATATACACATACACACATACACACTCACACACACTCACACACACATACACACACACACACAAATACACACACATATACACACACACACATACATACACACACACACACACACACACACACACACACACACACACACACACACACACTCACATACGCATACACACATTGACATGACACACTCCTAAACTTAGGTTGGCATCTATAGCGTTAACTAATTTGAGAGCTGTAACTTAGGAATATCTAGTACAGTTCGACCTTGATTATACCGCCAATGATTTTTAGGCCGTCTCTGCCAGACGCTGACTAACTGATTTTTTAAAATTTTTTAAAAATGTTTTTATGAGTTTTCAGTGCCAAAATCACTTCAGACAAACACACATGCTACCACAATCATGCGAATACACTCTAGGACATTCTGTGAATCACTGTAATCAAGATAGTAGAGATTAGTTACCACCGGATTTATGACACCTTTTTCAGCAGCGTTATCATAGATACGGACAGCTGTTGAGTCAAGATGCGATGTCACAACACGGTTACAGTCGAGCTGGTCAAAATTTGTATCTGTCACTGTACCAACAACGCATTAGAATCCGTTCTACTTGGATCCATACGGACACCAAAAATACTTTGACAAACACATTTAACATGAATGCATCCTCACCTTTCACATCATCAGCACGGTTGAATGAAATTTTATTGATAATTTTGGGGGTCTTTTTAACATCATTTTGATCAGTGAACAACTCTCGCCTATCCGCCATGTTGGATTTCATGATATTGCGATATCGTTCTCTTACATCTTCGAACATAGAGGGCAGCAACACTTGGTCCTGTTAAAATGAAACGATGAATGCATGTGAATGTTTTTGATACCAGTATTATAAAAAAAAGTGAGGGAGTCCAGTGCAGACGAGTATTTTGTAGAAACTTTGGAGTAATTTCTGTTGCTGTTCTGTGTATTTTGAGGAAGATAATCATAATGCTGGTTGATTTGTAATGTGTAACACATGTATACCCCGACAATAACATCCGGAAAAGTGCCTATTTTAACATATCCGGCCATATCGCTTTACCTGACGGCCACCAGTCCCGACGTGGCCGGATAATGGAGCTTGAACTGTATTATAAAAAGACTTTGTACAAGATTAACCCATTTATGTTGTTAAGTCTAATGTTTCACATTTGCAATAATTTTTAAAATAGATAATAAAGAGTTAGATAGGTAAACACTAATTGCAAATTCTTGGCTCTCACTTAGCCATTGAAGAAAGAGAAAAGAAGTTATTTGGGAACACTTTCGCCTCTTACATAAAACATGCACAGCATTATCTGTGTATTTGTCAAATTAGTAAGCAATAAGTAAGAGTGTGTATTTTGTGGCAGCATATGCACTTTTTATCCTGAGAATCAATCAATGTCTCACTATCTACTCTAGATGATTCAGTCAGGGATATACACTTGATATAGTGCAAGCTCTTCGGGCATTTTCATTTTGGTTATAAAAAATGCTTATTTTGCTTATTGATTTTTATTTTTGTAACCATATTTTGTGTGGTCTGAATGAAATTGAATCATTTATTGTCAATTCATGGAAATTAGCTGTGATCGTTTCAATACATAATGACATTAGAAAGCATGCACAGCTTGTTACTACATACATGAAAAAGAAAATCAAGGGAAAATCAAATAGACATACCATTTACCATCCATGTTACATAGAATAGGAATACATTGCATTTTAAAAAGATATCATGTCAAAATGATAAATCAATTACTGTACCCACCATATATTTCGCGAGTCTAATTTTTTGCGAATCAGGACTTCTCAACAGTTTCGCGAGTGGTTAAATTTGCGATCGTGGAGTACTATTACTATTAGCATGTGTGCTCGTGCATGTCGTATTTATGTTTTCGCATGTTGTTAAATTCACGAATAGTGTCCGACTCGCGAAATTCGCGTATGTCGTATACAGTAAAGCATTGGTATTACATAGAGTATGGAAATACAATAACATTTACCAAATGTAAGTGTTTTTTGTCATAGATTTGATGTGAATCAATCCAAGCACTGATGATTTAACAGAGTATATAAATACAGTAATATGTACCAACTTTAAGATTTGTAGACCATGTTTGATGTGAATGAACTTGTTTGTGGGTTAGACGGTTCTAATTACCCTTTGATAATCTATACTTACCCTTGTCTTGTTGTGTGAGGGAAACCCAAGTGTGAGAATGCAATCTTGTGGGAAGATGTATACTGGTGGAAGGAAGGGCTGCAAGTGTTGATTCAAGGCTGGTCTGTAATGGGGGGCGATGAAAAACATTATTGGTGGGAGAGGTATCAAAGCCTGAAATTGGAGAAATTATCACCACCTTGTAGCAATGCAGGGTAATTGTTAAATACACTGAAGTGAGAACTCTGTCCCTTTGCCCACCCTCCCCCATCCCACCCCCCCCCCCCCTCTTGCCTTCTCCCTCCCTCCATGCCTCTCTCCTCTAACACTTTCTGTTTCTTTTTTCCCTTCTCTTTCCATTCCCCCCCCCCCTCTTCCTTTCCCTTTCTCTTTCCCCTTCTCTCTCTTTGTCTCCCTTTTCCTCCCTCTTCCTCTGCTTCCCCCTTCTACCCCCTTCCTCCCTCTTCCCCCTCTTCCCCCTCAGTTCAGTTCAGTTTTGATATCATCTCGCAGCCTCAGCTGAATTGCATGACAATTTACAATATCTAAAAACATGCACAAATAAAAACAGTTCATGAAAATATATTGATTAATTCAATACATGTAGTATATGGAAATATGCCAATACAGTGAATTTAGAGATAATATAAGAATGGATATATGAATGCAAGTTGATACTATGCCTGGTATAATCAGTCAAAGATGATAAATAGATAAAAAGATTGAAAACAAATAATGATATATGGATTATTTCCTAGCATTGCACTTATATGATTAGGTAATGTACATGTTTAAAAAAAAAGATGATATTTTAATCAACCATATTGAATGTGAATAATAATAGTGCTGTTTTCAGAAAGAGCGTACAAGTACAGAGCATGCTTACAATGTGTAATCAGGAAAGTTTTTTCAATTTAAAAAAGTCCTTTGGAACACTGTAATGTAAAGAAAAAAGTAAAAGTATTCACAAATGTGCTGTTATTGAAGAAAACCGTGTCAATAACATCACCATTATACTGAGCTTGAAGAAATGTAATCGTATAATTAAAAACTTATATCTTGAATATCCAAATGTATCTTATTTATGTATGCCCCCCTTTTTCTCCCTCTTTCTCCTCCCCCTCTTCCTCCTCACCCTCTTCCTCCCTCTTCTCCCTCTTCCTCCCTCTTCTCCCTCTTCTCCCTCTTCTCCCTCTTCTCCCTCTTCTCCCTCTTCTCCCTCTTCTCCCTCTTCACCTTTCTACTTTCCCCCTCCCTCTCACTCTTCCCCCCTCTGAGACAACATTATAATTCATAATCTTTGTATGATATATTTGTTACTCTTACACAAAATAAAGCAAAGCTATGATTGTATGCATTTATGGTAACATTTTTTTATTGCATGACCCTAAAATCACGGAAAAGATAACTTGATTTGCATTCAATGAAGACTTTGTTTCCATTGTGCGGTAGTCATTCATAACCATGAACATTTATAGCCTTTCCTCCTCAACAAGCAAATGTGGGCGTTGCTTGTCGGAAAGGCGGGATGTAAAACGAGAACAAATATATTGAAATACTCTGAAAGGTATGGACTGAGAGGGGGGGAGAGATGGGGGAGAGGGAGGGAGAGAGATAGTGGGAGAGAGAAAGGGAGAGAGAAAGGGAGAGAGAAAGAGAGAGAGAAAGAGAGAGAGAGAGAGAGAGAGAGAGAGAGAGAGAGAAAGAGAGAGAGAGAGAGAGAGAGAGAGAGAGAGAGAGAGAGAGAGTGAGAGATAATGGGGAAGGGGAGAGAGACAGGGATTTGTCTGAATATTTTAAAAACACAGAGAGATATGGATCTGGCGGTTATCATGGTTTATTTATAAGCATCTGTGTTTAAACTTGAAATCCTGGGCTGTTATAGACGGGTAATGTGATCTTATAGTATGTAAACACACTGTGAGCAAAATTCATTAATTCTGGGCACGGCGCATGCACGTGAATGCAGCAGATTCTGTGGGCCATTTCTACGAGAACGTTTTTTAGAAAATGGAGAAAGTGACCTTGGAGCCATGGGATGCCATCAGACAATGGTTTCCCTGGCGATGAGCTTGGTGACTGTCCAAGACAGAACATGAGAGAATTGCCCAAGAGAATTCATTGGTGGGAGGGGGAGGGGGGGGGGGGGCTTGGAGATTGGAGATGGGTGATGGGTTTGGGAAGGGCGAGGTGGGGTGGGGGGTTGAGAAGAAGGGATGAGTATCGTGGACAAATGCTTATGGGAACTGTGAGGGAGGCAAGGGATCAGGAGGTGAGAAAGAGAGACAGGGAAGACATGGAGGACAGTAAAGAGATATGTATACCTGGGCCATGTTGCATATAAGTTTTCAATTATTGTAACTTACCATCAATGCTTACTACCGTGGCAACAGGTGTCATAATAAGAGCTCATTGGTGGTTGCCCTGATAGTTACCATTGATGGTAAGTTCCAATATTTTAATTGAATACCTGTATGCAACATGGCCTTGGATAGCAATGTGTTTTTCATGCAAGGGCACAATATTATGGAATAATCTATATGACTAGACAATGTCAGGAAAGCACAAACCAATCCGACCTTGCCCTTAGTCTACTGGAAATGGGCTGGATATTGATTTGATTTATTTTTCTTAATTACTTCCTGATTTATTTCCACTACTATTTTGATAACATATATATTTTGCATAGACTGTACATGTATTGTGGGGCATACATAATGCTAATCATTATGTGTATTTTTTCTTATTTTGTGTTTTTGTAGATCAAAGACTATGAAAAACTTGACACCCTTGATGAAAGACTAGAAGAAGCCAGAAGAATCTTTGACAACTACATCATGAAAGAAGTCCTATCATGTACACATGTAAGTATTTTCTTTTTCATTATTAAAATATAAGGAGCACATGAAAGTAGCTTTATTAATTGTTTTTACCAATTACGGCAAAATGGCTGTATTCCAAGTGGGCAGATCACATTGAAAAAAAATTGCTTCAAAAAAGCTGATCTGCAACATCATACATGTATTAAAAAAACTATAGCCATTTAAAATGTCCATTTAAAATGTGAGTACTCCTTGAATTGGCAACACATGTGTGATGTCATAGGTGAGGTTATAATCCATTTTTTCATATGGGTAAAGCAGCTTCTAATCCTTGCTTACTTAAATACCAGCCAAGGATACAAGTTGTTGTGTAGAAATGTGGTTTGTAAAGGTACTTTGTTGCTTTTAAATGACAGCTCAAAGGCTATTTAATGCTGTTTCAAAAATAAGAACATAAAAGGGATGTTTTCAGACACAGAGAACAAAGAGCTGGATTTAATGGTAACACCACAGCCTCATACCAGGTTTCTCCCAATTTCGAAAATATTTTTACATTTATTACATTTTTCAATATGTTAATATTTGTTTGTCATTCTTGCACGTTTTCCCACCAATGTGTGGGAATTTGTGGAATCTGTTTTTCCTAAATTTTAGCCTGCTTTTATTGATAAGTACTTGTTGTTTCAATCAAATATCTCTTTAAGTTCTGGTACTCCAATAATGAGCTATTCTGTTCCATTCAGTTTATTCACATACTCAAATATTCTGAAAGCACTGCATGTTAGTTTGCAGAATATGAGTTAGATATGAATCACGGAGACCCAAGTCTGATGCAACATGGGCAAATGAGAAATGCTATAAATAGCAAATTGATTGCAATGATTTGAGTACATAACGGCTGGAAAGTGAAGATTAAACAATACGGTACTTCAAAGTGAGCACATGGTAATGGCAAGGCTAATAGTAAAAGCTGTTGAACTTTTTATAACGTGTACTTTTAGAATGGCAATATTGCAGAACATGTCTGTATCCTCACTGAAAATATTCAGGATTCTTATTTTTAAAACAATATATAGGTAAACACAACAAAAAGTAAGTCCCCCTAAGCAAAATAGCATAACTTTTTATCAAAGAGGTTTTTGGCAAAAAAATTGGCAGGATTGTTCCATAACTTAATGGCTAACTTCTGTGTGAAAATCACATTAATCCAATTAATCATCATGAGTGGGCAAATTTTAAATGCAAAAATGTCACTTTTGTAATAATTACATGCATAGTCAACTTTATGTGACTTCGCTGATCTTTATTCTAAGATCCAAATACATGTATAAATACATGTATGTAGATGCTCTCATACTATTATGATAGCATGTGTTGCCACTTACAGTGTATACATTTGCTTTACAGCGAAGATGGCTCCCATTATTGGTAATACTGTAATCGGTATGGGATGAAAAGAGTGAAGATCAGATGAAAGAGCAAGCATTTCACTTTCCCATTGTTACCAGTAAAATATTTTTCTAACATTTTCCTGGCTTGGGGCCAACAGGCCACTGGTCATGTTGAGTTTTCGTGAAAATCTGATTTTTCACTCAAAAATATGATTTTTGAGGATATTCAGTCTGATTTTTTGTCAAGAGGTTGGCATCTCTGGTCATGAGTTTTTTTAATCTCTAAAGATAACCAAACCATTTCTTTAAAAAATCGACTCTTAACCCTCTCCATCCTAATCCATAAAAAAAGGCATACATTGTTGTGATAAGCATGTACCTAAGATAATGAGAGATTTATAGCTCAGGTTAAAGCGCTTTGAAATCTCCCTCTATTTTTGTTTAAAAATCATATGAATATGAATATGTGTAATCTATATGAGGGAAGCCTTATCAGTGAAGGCAGCAACATTCCTCCCAGGCACTTGTCATACTGATGTAAACTGTGTCCCAGGCACGTAGCAGAGGAACACATTACCATCACAGATATGCAATCTTCACAATACAGCTTGTCCCCCAAAAAATTACAATGGCACTTTCCGCATCGATAACTTTAAAGATATTAGATTGATCTGAATGATATTTTAGGGCACGAAACTGTAAATTATATGTAACTTATTACCGCCATCTTGCAAAAAACCCTGTTCGATTTGCTTCAGTGGTCATGGAGAGTGGGGATCTTTTGTCATGTCCGATGTCCCTTCCCCAACAAACTGTATGCCGTCAGATTGAAGTAAAAAGAAACTGTTACTTTCTTAACAGATGTATTTGTGGAAGAATGCATTATTTCAATCATAAAGCGTGAACACATGGACAACACGTCTCCTTACAAAATCTGGAGGGAGAGGACATCGAACGTGATTGACAAAAGATCCCCATTCTCCATGACCACTGAAGCAAATCAAATAAGAGTTTTTAGCAAGATGAAGGTAATACTTTATATTTTCATGACGTGATATATCATTATGATTAATCTAAAATCTTCAAAGTACTGTTGTAATTTTTTTTCTTTTGGACCAGCTGTACTCGCTGTAGCAGAGACAGACATGTAATGGTGCATGTACCTGTGTGCAATGTACACACACAAACGGTTTTATTTGTTTGTCAGAAAGGTTTGCACATCATTTTTGGGCCCAAAGAGGTTTGTACCGAGGACCTAGGATACAAATTTCCTCATATGATCAACACTGGCGAGACCCCTGTGTTGCCATATAAATGTTTGAATACTCACAGACCACACATTAATATCATTGGAACTATATCAGTTAAGCCAAAAGATTAGACATCTTGAAAGAAGTAGTTGTCTTATTTTAAAGTCAGTTTAGATATAAATGTCATAAATGTAAAAGAGCTCTCAAAATTAGAATGTATCGCAATATGGTAACATTGATTTTGAAAATGATATTTGCAATGATAGAGATTTTTTTTTTCTAAAGTGTTCTTTCACTGTGCTTCATTTTCTCTTTCAGCAATTCTCAAAGTCAGCAGTAGAAAATGTGAGACAAAGACTGACGAATCAAGAAGCCAAGCCAGACCTCTTTAGTGTAAGTAGAAACCTGCTCACCTCCAAATAGAGAGAGAGAGAGAGAGGGAGAGAGAGGGAGAGAGAGAGAGAGAGAGAGAGAGAGAGAGAGAGAGAGAGAGAGAGCGCGCACAGGGAGAATGAAAGAGGGAAAGAAAAGTGAAGATGGTGAGAGATGGAGAGAAAGAGAGAGACACACATACACTTTCTTAATAGCATTTATGATTTGATATGTACTTGTACATAAACATAATATGTCAAATGTTAACATATACAAAAATGAGAATAGAAAAATTAAACACACACACACACATACACATGCATACAGACACAAACATGCAGATGCAAACACACACACATACATATACACATACAGACATGTCGGCCGTATGGTGGTAGAGGAACTAGTTACAGATTGAAAAAAAGAGAGAAAAAAGTGGGGTGGGGGAAGCAGGCATAAAGAGACACAGACAAAGAAACATATAGTGTGAGATACAGAGGTAGATGCAAAGATAGAGGCAGAAAGATGGATGGAGATATGAGAGGAGAAGAGGGAAAGGGAGATTGAGAGACCTCGAGACATTTTTGTACATGTATGTGTCAAAATCTAGCACAACAACCTGTCAGAGTAAAGGAGAAAAAGCTGAGGATTCTACAAATAGTCTCACACTCTCCTCAACACTCGTTGAACATGGACATTACTACGGCATGACACCCTCTTTCTCTCACACACACACACACACACACACACACACACACACACACACACACACACATGCACACATATATACACACACACACTCTCGCACACAAACGCACCCCAATGTCGGGTGCTGGAGATACAACATCCGCCAAAGATATTACTCACATTTGCATAATGCATGCGGAGCTGAATTTCCCCAATGCGGAGGTAAATGGCGTCTGTGAATGCCTTTTATGCACACTCAAAGCTTGGTGTGTGGCAAGCTGCATTACAAGTGTAATGTTACATGTAACTCAGTGGTTCTTCTCTTTTCTATCTGACTCTCTCTTTTTCTCTTCCTCTCTCATCCTCTGTCATCCTCTCTCATCCTCTCTCATCCTGTTCCTCTTCCCCTCTTTTTATCTCTCCCTCCCCCTTCTTCTTTTTCTCACTTCCTCTCTCATATCTCTTCCTCTCTCATCATGTCTCCCCTCTCATTTCTTTCTTCCTCTCTCCCTTTCTCCCCCTCTCTCCTTCTCTCCTTCTCTCTCCCTCTCTTCCTCTCCCTCTTTCTCTCCTTCTCTCTTCCTCTCTCATAATATCTCTTCCTCTCTCATTCTGTCTCCCTTCCCCCTCTTTTTTATCTCTCCCTCTCCCCCTCTCTCTTTCTCTATTCCTCTCTTCCTCTCTCATATCTCCTCCTCTCTCTTCCTTTCTCTTCCTCTCTCTCCTTATCTCCTTCTCCCCCTGTCTTTTATCTCCCCTTTTCTCTCTCTTTTGCTAGATTTCTCTTTTTCCCTCTTCCACTTTGTCTATCTCTATCTCCCCCACTCTCTCTCTCTCTCTCTCTCTCTCTCTCTCTCTCTCTCTCTCTCTCTCTCACCATCTCTCTCCACCTCTTTCCCTCTCTCTGTCCTTTTGTCTGTTACTCTGTCTCTCTCCTCCCTTTCCCCCTCTCTGTCCTTTTGTCTGTTACTCTGTCTCTCTCCTCCCTTTCCCCCTCTCTCTTTCTCCCTCCCTCTCTCACTCTCCCTCTTTCTTTCCCTCTCTCACTCTCTTAGGCCCTTCTTTCTGTCATACCCTATTGCTGTGCTGACAACTCTCTGCTCTGTGCCCGACCGTGTGTATAGAACAGATGGAGAAAGCTCTGGTTATTTATCAGTGTCAGATCGGCTTGGCAAAAGATTTTCATTTCCGCCTTCAAATTAAATGCTCCTAAGTGGTTTCAATGTTTCAATAAACTTCTCTTTGCCTTTTTTCATCTTTGTTGGATTTAATGTAGATTGGTTACTTTTCAAGTTTGCTAACTTATAGTGGAAGTCCCATTTTAAAACAAGTGGAAAAAACACATTTATTATGAGAAGCACACATTACTCAAGAGGCAACAGCTCTGACTAGGATTTGAAGATACTGAATCTTCAGTCCAGTGACAATACAAACTGATTTTCAATTGATCACATGACGTTCACCTTAAGTAGTGCTGAACCATTTGCTACATACATGTACTTTCCAAATGATGCTGTAGTTGGGGATACTGGGAATAAAAGTGCTGAAGTCCGATCTTCTAATCACCTTGTTATTTGTTGGGTAATTCATAATGCAGTTTCATCTAGTGACAATACAAAACATGCATCAATTAGTGAAATTTCTTCTACTAGTACTCCAACCAGCACTGATTACTGCCCAAAACATGTTGGAGAAAACAGGAATGTAAGTGTACGTATAGGTCTGATGTCAGATCTTCTAGTGACAATACCGAACATGCATTAATTGATGAGATGAATTTCACTCCAACCACCACTAAATACTTCCCAAATAGTACTTATGTGGGAGAAAACAAACAATAAAACTGTTTATTTGAGACTGATTTCAAAACTTTTAATCACATCTCTTCTTTAGTGTCATTCATAATTCAGTGTCATCTAGCAATGATACACAATATGCCTCAGTTACTGAGATAACTTTCATGTCAAATGTTACAAAATACTCTCTCCAAATCTTGCTTAGATGGGAATATAAGTGTTTATATAGGACTAATTCGAAATCTTCCAATCTAGCGACAGTACAAACATGCATCAAGTATTTAGATGAATTTTACTTCAACCACTGCTAAATACTTCCCAAATTGTGGATATGCGGGAGAAAATAAAGAATATAAGACTGATGTCAAATGTACTGATCACCTTTCATCTGGAGTAATTCATAATTCAGTTTCCTCTAGCAACATATGACTTTCACTGCAACCACCCAAATCTGGCATATATGGGAGAAAGCAAAGAGTGTTGTATAAGACTGATGTCAAATGTACTAATCACCCTTCATCTGCGGGGTAATTCATAATTCAGTTTCAATTGCTCGCTTTGCCCACATCTCCCCTGACCTTTCAGACTCATTGAAATCCCAGCCTGGCAGAAACTCATTTGTGCATGTTTAGTGGCTGGCGCTGGGTGCACGGCCAATTGCCATTCTACCCCCCTTTCTTCCCCCCTCACCCCCTCTTATTTTCGCTCATTGTTGAACTAGCTGTTCAAGCTTGACCTATAAAATGTATATGGCTTGGTATGGAGGAGACGCTGGTGGTGACCATGTTTTGAGCAGGATTTGTTAGAATGGCTTCATGTAAAGAAGATGTTTTGTGATTTTTTTTAAAATATTTGAAATCCTCCTAAATATAGAATGCTCCAAATGCTTTGAATGTTGAGCTTTATGTTCTGGTTTGTGGAGAAACGGCAGTAATAGTACAGGATTCAGAGGGCATTGGTTACATACATTTGCAAGGAGATAGATCGAGATCACATTAAGGTAAAGGCTGCACCAAGTAGTTTACAGTTGCTCTTTTTGTAGATGCACCATTAATTGTACAGGATTCAGAGAGCGTTGGTTAAATACACCTGCGAGGAAGTGGATTAAGGTGGCGTTTCCAGAATTGGCTGGGATGGGATGAATGAAAAGAGGGGGTAGGTGAAGAGGTGAGGTGTGTGAAAGAGGGTTTGAACAGTTCTGAACACGAGTGCACTTATTGCTGGTAACATTTACACTAACATCCTGTATGTATGTAATGTTGTGTGTGTGTGTGTGTGTGTGTGTATGGGGGGGGGACTGTGAAGAGGCAATGCTTTTTCTTTGAAAACTATTTCAATTTTGGTCATACATGTAGATATACTATTAAGAAATGTTGCATATTTCACACCCACACACACAAGAAATCCATGATTGCCTTGATCACTGGTAACATTTATGTCAACATCCTTTGTGTATGTGTGTGCCTGTGTGTGTCTGTGTGTGTATTGGGGGAGGGGGGAGGGGGGTGTGTCCCTGAATATTAAGATATGAGGAGGAGGAGGTCCCCTCCCCGCCTGTGGTTCTGCCCTTGATGGGGACAGGAAGTCCGCAGGCCGAACACTGCTCTCAAGATTTGCCGATCAGCCCGCAGGAGAAAAGGTCAAGGAGGTTCCCCCATTCCCAGGGTTTTCTCTGCTCCTTCTGGAAGTAGCGCTTTGTCTCAGCTTTAACCCATTTAGGACCAAGGACCACAAGCTATCAGCTTTGATATCAACTATTAAAAATGATAAAAGATGCATCATATTAGAGATCATACATTCCTGCATTTTGGCATTTGGGAATATGTACTACCTTCGAAATGATGTATCAAAGCTAAATAAGGGTCTCACATGATTACTAAATGGGTGAAATCTTCCCTTTCGCTCTTCATATCAGCACAATTATTGTCTAAATTGTATTTTGTGGACATTGTGTTGATTAATAATGGAATGAAAGTCTGATGATACTACATGGTGGCCATGTTCACACACAGAATCAATAAACAATCTCCCTACATATCACGTCCTCTCCTCAACCGGGTGAGGCTGCCAGTCTGATAACTCTGCATAGTAGACACGTTCACACACAGAACAAATAAATAATCTCCCTATATACCACATCTCCTCAAATGAACGAGCTCCCATTCTGATGATACTACAAGGTGGCCATGTTCACACGTGGAATAAACAAACAATCTTCCTGTTGACAGAGTTCTTCCCGCCTGCCCACGTCTGAAAGGGGCCTCCCACCAGTAGCTGCCACTTGTTGGCTCATTAACACTATCATAGCACTGTCCTTGAGAGAGAGAGAGAGAGAGAGAGAGAGAGAGAGAGAGAATGGTCTGTGAATAGGATTAACACCTCCCCCGCTGAGCTCCACTGCAGCCAAGCTGAGTCTGGCTACAGTGGGCCAGGGCAGGGGCAGGGGGCAGGGGTGGGTGGGTATCACTGCAGCGAAACGAAACCACCCACCGTCCTCGCTCGCCCCGCCCCACTTCGGTGGATATACAGACGAAAGAAGACTCCATCAACAGGATTCCATTAGGCTCGTCAGGCCCGCCCCTGTTTTGGCCTGCCGGTGGTAATTACTGCTTGTTACTAATAAGCCTGGATTGAACAAGTCTGCACAAAGTATCGTAAATATCCTTGTATAACTTTACCCGCAGAGCCTTAATAATAGCACATATTAGGAAACATTCTCCAGAAAATAATGAATGTGCACTGATGAGGAAAGATGACGTATTAGGTAATCATCTTATATTTAGGCGTTGATGACGGTAATTTGTGGATAACAATATATTGACTGATGTAAATGTATGTGAGGGGCAGCATACCACGGTGATGAGGCATTGTTTAGAGAAGCTTGTTTATGTACTGTAAAACCGGTAATTATCACACTAGTTAATTTTTGCCGCACAGCACAACTACAACATATTCGTGGGATGTTAATTTTGCGACAAAAAAATCCACCCTACGCATTAAAATCAACAAAGCCCCGAACAAAGCATTTTCATGAACATAATGCCACAAAAAGCTGACGACGAGTTGAATGCCATTACTAGTAACTCCAGAATCCCAGACAAACTTGCGCGTCTAGCCTGCTTAAGATAGCAGGATGGTTTTAAATTCATGGTGATATTAAATTCATGCTTGTTTTGTGTTGCGCGCAAAAGCGCAAAAATATATGTTGCACGAAAATTACTGGTTATACAATAACACAAGGTACAGGAACAGCATGTATATTAATGAGACTAGCAACTGCCTTGACAGTATCGTCAATAAATCATAATTCTTCTGGATTGGTACGTGTGATGCGCTATGGGCATTGTTTTCTGCTGAATTAATTATCTCATACACACAATTGTGGTCATAAAATTGTTAAAAAGTGAAAATCTAATAAAATTTTCAATGGATTATTTCATGAATATTAAAGGGTTACTAAATTAGAAAAATAAGTTCCCACTAATCTATGTAAAATTATCCACTAAAAACGAATTTCACATTTGTTTGCTGCAAAAAAGTATCATTTTGATGAAACATTTTTTTTTTTTAGCTTGATATGAGTTTTAACTCTTGTATTATTTTTCAAATGTCTCAAATGTTCCTTTCAACACCTAGTATTTTGAACGAGAAAATGCGTCCCAATTTGCCAACTGTAGATGAAAGCTGCAAGGACATTCAAGTTTGTGGGTGGGTAGTATTGGAAGGTGTGGATGTCATTCACAATCACAGGAGTTTAACATCAAAATGCACATTATTGGAAGATGGTAAGGGACAGTGTATGTGTGTGTGTGTGTTTATAAGAGAGAGAGTGAGAGAGAGAGAGAGAGAGAGAGAGAGAGAGAGTGTGAATGAGAAATGAGAGAAAGAAAGAGAGAAAGAGAGATGGAGAGAGAAGAAGGTACAAACTGGAGATTGGTAGAAGAAGATTGGCAAAGAGATAGAAAGAGGGAAAGACATAGAGATAGAGACAGGGGGAGAGAGAGGTGGTGGGGTGGGGGGGGGGGTGGAAATACATACAAGTGGTTGACAAATGAGAAGCACTCTGCATTTCTTTCCCAGTAGATTGCATATTGCATATTGTGGAGCTATATAAGCTCTAAGTGGGGGACCCTGTGTCAAAGTTTGGAGTGGCTGACTGACAATACCTCCTCAAGGGGTCAAGTGGTTTAAAGTGGTTTAGTGGTTTTAAGAATATTCAAACCTTGCTAAACATACCCTGCTCATTGGATGGTGAGGGTTCTGCCCCTCCTCCCCCTCCCCTCCCCCTCCCTTGCCTTTTCATTACCATGGAAACGAAACTATCAATCTGATTGAGCTTAATTCCGGGATCAGAAATAGGGGCACTTGTTTTGCTAACATGTACTTTGGCTAGAACAAAGACGGCTGTGGAGGGCTATGCCAGATGAGGACGTGTCTGGTGGGAACTAGGCGAAAACATAAAAATTGATTTGGGGAGGGCTACTTTTCACGCCCTGGAATAATTAATTGAACACAATGAATCACACTTTAAGTGACACCGACTCCAGTTATCACAAGGTTTTTTTTAGTATCTGAGGGGGGTCTTTTTTGTGCATTGTTGGAGCTAATTTGCCTTGTATACTCGTATGTGTATATATACACATATAGTTCCCCCGTGTATATTTTTCTTGGGTTACTACTAGCAGCTCTAATCACATAGATCAGTAGAACTTTTGACTAATATTTACATTTGCCTTTTTTTTCCATTTTCTTTTGTCTTTATGCAGGACTACATTACTGAAATCCTCAATTCACTGAAAGGAGAAATATTTCAGAAATTTTTAGAAAGGTAAGTATACATATGTGTGTGTTGTTTCAACTTTCCCAATAACCATGTATTGTTGAAATTTCAATGTTGATGTATTCATTTGTGCTGTCCTGAGTAAAACAGTGTGGATGACTAGTGAAAGATAATTATTTATTTTTCAATGGTTTTCAATGGGTTGCCAGTATGTTAAATCATACAAAAATATTTAGATAATAATGATGCATTATATTTGCCAGTACTTATGCACCAACCAGATATCAAAAATTAAAAATGCTTCCCAAAGATGAAATATCTTTCTTGAAAGTATGTGGGTGAAAGCAATTTTATAAAGGTCCCATGACATAAAAATTTCCATTTTGCATTTTGTACATCACAAATTACAACTGTTCAATGTAAATATAATATGGTATATCCCCCCCCCCCCCCAAGCATTGCTAAGCCATGTCTTTAAGAAATCCTTCAGACCATGATTCTTGTTGTGAGATCATCACAATTTAACAAAAACACACAAAAACAAACAAAAGGAAGACAAATAGGCTTTGGTTTGGGCAACTATCAATATCACCATAACTTGCTCCCCCCACAGCATTTAGAACCAGTTGTCTTGACAACCTGTTCATGTGATAACACATTTCGATACTCTACTGAGGATAGTTTGCTGATTGGTACATGGTAGGTATTATAAAGTTGAAATATATGTATGAATTAATTTTTCTGAAAAATTCCCTGATTAAAATGATATCTTGAATGGCATGTTTTGTTGTGTACATTTACACATACTTGCAGGTAGGTTGCATACCATGTATCTGAAGTATGTCCTTTGATTGCGGACACACCTACATGTATGTGTCCTTGGAGGTCTTCTTTATGTTACAGTAGCAGCTTCCAGTGCTTTTCCTGGAATATCAAACCACAGTTTTAAACCACAGTCTAGACTTTTTGCAGATCAAACAAAATATTGTTATAAATATCATGAAATAGGAATTAAATATTGTAAAAAATAGTGTAAAAATGATCCTTGGGTAAAACCACATGAGTCCTCATGAGGCTGACGGGGTCAAAGATCATCTAGGGGTCAAAAGCTCAAATGATATGAGGCCAAGATATGAGATATGAAGAAAAAAACCAAGCACGGTTTAACGATTGCGAAATCAGGCGAGACTCATGGTTCGCGAACCACCTTGTCTAAAAAGAGGTTTACACAATACAGTATACTAATTCTGGACTAACTTTATGGGGTGCAAAATGATTCAACTGATGTCGTCACAAAATCATTGATTTTCAGCACAGATTCACAGCTGTGGATGATTTAAAATATTTGTTGTTGTAATTACTATGCGGACAAACTCAATATACCATAGTGATTCCGAGGATAAAATCAACTATATTGAATCTAGAAATGATGTTTCATGTTGTTTTATTTGGCGTCCCATGAAGCTAGTTCAAGTTTAGTACACTGTTTGTGTTCAATCCTCTGTTCAGAATTCTGAATACAAGGCAGAGTGTTTTCCATGAAATATTAATAGTTATGGGAATTGAATGAGAGAAAGAGAGCAAAAAACAGCACTCCAGAGGGTACAAATGGAATACTGAAATACATGCTTCATGATTGCATAGATTCTATACAATGTACACATACACATGGTAGTTAAGTTATTGTTGTGTCATCAAATATGGTGTTATATGCATGGTTACAGGGCACATCATTGTCATAATGCTGCATGCTTTAATTATGGAGGTTGAAGTCCCTCCCGCATTGACAAATAATTTCAGATTTTGCTTATGACAAAATGTAGGGGTAGATCGAGAGAGTACAGAAGCGATGAGACTGAAAAGAGAGAGAGAGAGAGAGAGAGAATGTTCGCATACACACACATGTCTATTGACGGTGGGTATGGTGTAGTTCGCGCTCTACATGGAGATGTATGCATGTACATTGCATACATTCATGGGAGGGACATCTACTGTGGATCGAAAGCATAGCTCTGGTCCTATCCCTGCATACTGTGTGTGTGTGTTTCTGTATGTGTGTGTGTGTGTGTGTGTGTGTGTGTGTGTGTGTGTGTGTGTGTGTGTGTGTGTGTGTGTGTGTGTGTGTGTGTGTGTGTTTGGCTGTGTGTGTGCGTGTATGCGCTATATGCCCAATGCACAGTGCATCACCATGTGTACATGCATAGGCCCAAGGCATATATGTGCAGGGAGAATTCGGAAAGAGCAATGCATGCATGCATTTAGCAGGATGGGGGGAGAGTAAGAGAGAGGGATAAAGAGTGTGTGAGAGAGAGAGAGTGAGAGAGAGAGACAGACAGAGAGAGAGAGACAGAGAAAGACAGAGCGAGACAGAGAGAGAGAGAGTCAGAGAGAGAAAGAGGGAGAGAGAGAGAGAGAGAAGGAGAAGAGATGAAGAGAGGAGGAAAAAGACATGCCTGGTAGATTAAGGTACAGTAAGGCAGAGAGAGTGTGGAGGTGAGGGAGACATAGAGAGAGAGGGAGAGGGAGAGAGAGAAAGAGAGAGAGAGAGAGAGAGAGAGAGAGAGAGAGAGAGAGAGAGAGAGAGATGGGTTTGTTTGTGTTTGTGTGTGTGTATGTGAAGGTGAAGGTGAAGGAGAGAGAGCCAGTGTGTGTAAGGGTGTGAATGAGAGAAATTGGGGAAAAGGTAATGGGGGAAACTGGGGTGGAAGAGGAGAATAGTGAGAGGGAGAGAGGGAGGGAGATAAACATAAAATATTATATGTATATAGGCAGAATGAAAGAGAGAGAGAGATAGAGAGGGGAGCAGGAGGGATATATATATATATATATAGAGAGAGAGAGAGAGAGAGAAAAAAAAAAAAAGAGACGGACAGAGAGAAAGAAAGACACACAGAGAGAGACACAGAGAGGGAGAGAGTGAGACACAGCCAGACAGACAGACAGACAGAGAGATACATAGAGATGGAGAGAGAGAGTGGGTTAGGACAGACCATGAGCTGTTTTGCATTGTGACATTGGTGGTACATGCATGCATGTCGCTGTCCCAGCCAGCCTGAGCGAGAATGAGCGAGATTTCACATTCGCTATGTGTGCGGGCTTCTGTGGATCTCCCGCCATACTGATCATAATATATTTAGGCGACCGGCATGGAATACTCATCCCCGCGCTGCCAATTGAGGGATCACATAGTAGATAGTAAGGATTTCCACAGAAATGCTGCTGTAGGATTCAGGCTCTTGTAGATTTTTTTCTGTTCTAGTTTGTTTGTGGAATATCTCATGTAGGATTTTTTTTTTCTGATGTATTTTTTTTTCATTACAGGGTCTTAAAGGAAATTGCAATTTCATTATTTATAGGATAGTGCCCATTTTCCTTGGTATACCAAGTGCAAGTTTTGTTTGCATTGTACAATTAATTTCTCCTCATCAGACACTATAAATACTAATCTATAGAATACATCATACACAAATTATGTCATTTTTTGGTAGAAAATCTTGAGGATCTTATACATTTCTTATATATATATACATATATATTTAATTTTAATGTAGGATTGTGAAATTAATTTTACTTGCTTCAGCTGATATTCTGGTTTCCTTTCACATGGTTGCTATGGTGAAGTGAGGTTGAGATAGAATTATGGTTAGTAATGATACATGTACCTATAAGTGTGGTTGTCTTGCACACAAGATCTAGCTTACTGAAACCATTGTACTTAAGGCTGGCTTCTAGAAAATGAAGCCAGTTGTAAACAGGTAAATTACATTCAATAAAAAGATATAAAATCATGTTGCGGGGATTAATCTAAATATTGCATCTGCCTGATTAGAACTTGCAGAGATGTCAGCTTGTTTAATATTTTCAACATTGAAGTTGTCATGTTTTCTTGCATGACTTCCTAATTACAAGATACTGTGACGTCTTGCATCAGTTGACGCTTGTGCTAGCATCAATGAACAGGGGCCTTTGTTGACTAGGTCACAGCACAGGAATACAAGGGGCCTATGTCCCCTTAAATCACTCAATAAATCACTAAAATGTGGGTTATTGGTACCCATAGATTGTTCCCAGAACTCCATACATACAATCCCTGAAGAAGAAATATTCATCTTGCTGCAAGATATTCAATCTAACATGATGTGGTGTTGCATTGATGCCAGTGATAGATACGTTTTGCTCATTTACAAGAAAAGTCTCTTTTGTTTGTTGCTTCCTTTTGTCAAAGTAGGATAGTATGCATAGCCAATGAGTACATAATATACGAATCGACGGCTACTTAGGAGAAAGGTACTCCAGAGTTTCTTGGTGATCATAGAGGTTGTCGAAGCATCATGATATGGCCTCCCTTGGCTGATCCTCAGCAAAGGCTGGGAAACTCAAAGACATACATTTCTCGCCAGTTTTTCCACTCAGTTTAACCACTTCATCACATTTAAAGTGCGTTTGGGCATGCTTTTGTCAATATACTGAGCAAATAGGTAGCATCAAATCATTACATCGTAGAACTATATCATAAAGCTACTTAAACAGAGCAACGTTTCTCTCCCACATACACATTGCCAAAATTCCCCCTATAATTATTGATAATTACTTCTTGATTAAAAGGGAGATATGGAGCTACTTAAATCTAGGTTAATTATGAGTGATGTCTGTAGTACAGTTTTAAGAGTATTGTCTTGATAGCTCATCAAAGTTATTGACACCAATAAAACAAGAAAAAGGAGTGAACAACGAAAACAAAATCCACAGCAGACACACAGTATGGATTGTTTGAGTCTTGCTGCCAGTCATACATTTTTTAAACTGACATGACATGAAAACTCTATAACCCACAGTGTGTACATTCTAGACATACACAGAGTTGTATAAAAACCTGAAATTGTGTAAGAAACATGTAGATTAGGTGTAACACACTGGATATTTATCAATGCATTTGTCCTTCTCCATTTGTCATGGAAAGTTGCAGGAAAAAGATATGTTTTCTGGTAAAGAGTTCATACTTCATTGGGGAGAATTCTGGAAACCTATTTTGCCTGTGGAAGTGTATTTAGAACAATGGAGAAAAAGATATTACTTCCTCTAATCCTAGGAAAATATTTATTGTATGTTATTGTTGACTCAATTCTTTTTTATCAAGAAAGAAATTCATGGGGATATTGTGTATATAACATAAGCGATATTTGCCCCATTTCATCACATTTTAATAATATTCATAAACTAGATGTACATAAAAACCTGTATAACATACATTATCCCGATGTGTGCCCCCAATACGGAACTAGCTTGTGTAGGTGGGTAGATTATGGTAAATTATGCCATTGGGACTTCTGCTTACCATGCAGAACACTACGTGTGATTGCTCACATGGGACTGTGGGCTCAGACTATAGCGTAATCCCTGTAAAATAGGACGTAGCCGTTTGACATTTCGGAGGGGATGAAAACTTCCACCCTCCCTCTTGCCCTACTGCTCTTCTGCCCTTTTATTTTGTACTGTTATTCTTTTTACAAAAAGTCAATTTCTCCCTTCAAATTCAGGCACAAATATTGTGTAGCAGAAGTGTAAACAGAATTGAATCTTGTTATGATATGTGTAAATGTGTATGTTTTTATATCTGATACGTTTTGATGTGAGTTCTGTTGATGGGGTATTTGCATGCTGCCACCCACTCAAGAGTTTGGAAGCAGAGGGACGTATGTTGGTTTTCCTCGACCATGGAAGAAGTGTAGACCAACATCACTCACAATGACATTCAGGATTTACTGAACCATTGGTTTAGAGGCAGAAGGGCACTATGGAAGAATAATGGAAACTAGAAAAGCTCTAAAGCTATAGACTTTGTATTATGTATTCTGTGTGAAGACATGAAATGATATTGTGAACAGTTGGAGGTAATTATTACAATGATTAGTCACATTCTGGTTATTATCCTGCTCATTTCTACCTTTGATGATGTCACAAAGGGAATCATGATCTGCAGGATTTTTTGGAAGTGGGGCTTAGCAGTGCTGAGAAAAATATTGAAATATTGTTTTAAAATGAATGATACATATTAACATTGAACAGTTAGTGATTTTGTAAGGTACATAATAATATGCATCAAAGTAAGTCAACATACATTTCAATGTCAAGATACCTTTAAAGCAAAGGGCGAGTGTCATAGACTTAGTACGCTGTACCCCCCTTTTGTTTCTCAACTGGAAACAATATGAGAGTTTTCAAGTCCCCTCATTCAGACACAACTGCATCAAGGCGTTGAAATACGTTTTTGATTTTCTTATGATTTTGTACTTTTATACTGGGAATGTGGCACTTCTGTGATGCTGAACAAAAAGGGAACTGTGAAACTGATTCTTTTTTTTTTTTATATGGTTTCCAGTCAGCAGCTTTTTGAGTGCAGGTGTAACTCGTGTACGTCATGTCGTCGCATGCAGCGTGCAAATTATCTAGTTTAATGATGCCCACCAATCATTTCTTCCCAGATGTTGGCATTGTTTCACGAGCGTGCTACGTCACAAGCTATCTGAGTAATTGAGCCCCACACTTTTATGTTCCCCTTTTAATTGATGAACTCAGATTTACAGCCACAAAGCAAGGCATAACTTATCCTACAGTAAACCTACGATGTAAATATGTAATGTAGGATCTGGTATAGCAGACTAGTGAAGAGAATTTATTTGTTATTGATGTAACTCTCTGTACGCCATATACATGTATATTCACAAGTAACACACATAAATCCCATTTTGCCTGGCAAACGAAAGACTAAACAACATGTGAGATATGTATGTTGTCAGTGAGAAAACTTACATTCATAATCATTATCGGTACTTTGCGCTTCAGACACCCAAGATAATTCCTTGATACTGTAAAGGTATTGGATACATTACATGGGTATGTACAGTATGGAAAAATGCATGGATTTTATGAATGTGTTTTGACTGATTACAAGTCAGAACATACTTGTTAATACTAGATATAAATGCAGACTTATGATTGTAATAGTATGGTACATTATTTTTGTCATGTGTGGAATGCTGATAAAATCTTTGTTTTACTGTTATGAATAATGGGTGAATCTATTAAAATATAAGCAAAGAAAAAGAGAACTATTCCAAGAGTAACAGCAAAACAAAGATTATATCATATATTGTCTATTATATATTGTCTTGCCACAAATGTTCAATTCTTTTGAATGCTATTGAATATTGATTTTTTTCCCTTGTTCTTTCTTTTTTTCTTTTCTTTTCATTTACAGTGATAAGTTTACTAGGTTTTGCCAGTGGAAAAATGTAGAACTAAATATAAATGGCATGGTAAGTATATCTGATATATCTCCCCCCCCCCCAAAAAAAAAAAAAACATTGTAATGAGGATAGTTCGTTGTTGTTCTTCAGAGTGTAAATTACCTGTCATGGGCATATTTGTTGAAACTCTCCATATTAGAGTGTAGGGAAACAATATTTATGTTAATGATATTCGTAGCCATACTGGATCAAAGTTTGATGTTTATTGGCTCCAATGTCAATGCATCTGGGGCCCGTTTCATAAAAAGTTGCTATGATAGCAACTCTTGCTGGAATGTCAACTTTCATTGAAAGAGCCAATCAGGATGCAGAATTTTCACTGTCGTCATAGTAGTTGACATTACAGCAAGAGTTGCTATCATAGCAACTTTTTATGAAATGGGCCCCTGGTGTACAATTCATTTTGCCAACCCAGTTCTTCATCTCACAGGAGTTGTTTACCATGGTAGTTATATTTCCAGGTTATAAAATGTGATTGCACCATTGATTTTCTGGGAAATACGCACTTCTCCAGTATACTTTTGTACTTGCGAGCTTCGATCCATTGCAGATAACTGTCTAGCAAGTATGTCAAACAGCGGAAACTATGCCGACCATGCGGATGCTACTGTTGAAAGTGGAAGACATCCAGCATTATCTCTTTTCTTCTGCTGCGTCTTTTGACTGAAATATCACATCGATTTCATGATTATTAAACACGTTTGACCTTTTATACAAAATATCTGGTGACTTGCTGGTGCTATTGAAATTCTAATAGGTGTATACTTCCACTCAGATCGATGGTTTTCAATTGAAGGCTCGTATTGGCATCAAAAGATCATACAAGTCTATCCAAACGGACATCTCCTCCAAAGCGTTTGTCGTCATCGTCTGTGTATCCTCTTCAAGCAGTGTGACATCACAGAAGAAGATATGTATGCCTGCTTGCTATTATAGTCTGCATGTGGGGGAAATTAAGCATGAACCTTTTGAACTGGTTTCTTTCTGCCCACACAGTTGTCAATGAACGACTTCAGCGTGCACAGAATAATCGGCAGGGGCGGCTTTGGAGAGGTGTATGGCTGCCGCAAGGCTGACACAGGAAAGATGTGAGTTTTATGTCTTTTTCTTGTGCTAAGACCTTTTTCTATGCAACTGTGATGTCACAAACCATTTGCCTTGATGATCAAAATCATGCATATATATATATACATGCTTTCTGCGTTAGTGTTTCTCACTGTGTGCCAAACATTTCTTTTAGTAGATTGATTTTATAACGTATGAATGCTTGCTAATTTGACCTTTCACGTTCAAAACTTGATGTGTGTTTGTAAAAAAGTATCTTGTAACCTATTTTCTATGGCTTTGGAAGAGGAAGTACTCAATGCGAGTGAAAAAAAGACATAAGTATCAAGAGACATACATTTATAGAAAGTTCCTTCAAAAGACAATTTTGAATGACTTAAGAAGGAGATCTTGCAATATTAAAGCTCATTATGACAAAGATAAAAAAGCAACCTCGTAATTTCAGCTTATACTTCTCAGAATTATATCATTTTTAATACCATGATAAAACACTTGAATCATCAACAATTATATTTATTATACATATTTGGAATACACTTCTTTTAATTTGCAATTATATGGGATGCATAGACAAGGTAGGACAACAACAATACATTATTTATGTTGAAATAAAGAATGACTCAATCTAAGTCTCACCTCAAGCAATGCTAGTTACTCTTTGTATGCCAGATAAATTGCTGTTCTATGAGTTTTGTGTGTAAAACTTCAGAGTTTATCTTTATATTCACTTGTTTCCATTAATTCCATGTCTTGCTAGGTATGCAATGAAATGCCTGGACAAGAAGCGCATTAAGATGAAGTCAGGAGAGACGCTGGCCCTGAACGAGAGAATAATGCTGTCACTAGTCAGTGAGGTAGGTTGGCTGCTCCTCCTTTTTTCCTCTCATGCTTATAATAATGATAACGATAATAGCGCATAATACCCTTTGACGGGGTCTCTACGCACTTGAAAAAAAAAATGCATCTAGATCAAACATTCTAATTACCAAGTGATAATGATAATCACATAGCACAAATTCTGAGAATGGGCATGACAATTATTAAATGAAATAAAAGAATTGTAAATAAGAAAAAGAACTATTGTGCCCCCCCCAAAAAAAAAAACAAAAAACAGAATAATTATCAAATTGGCACTCATCATAACTCCCAGCTCCACCTGAGTGAGGCATGGTAGCCTCTTGCTAGACAGGAAGAGTGGTATTCTGAAATGCTCACTTATAAGAAATTTGTCAACAAATCTCAAGGTTTTCTTCTTACTGGTATTCGGACGTCTCCCCTCACTTTCCTCCTAACTCATCTCTTAAGTTAAAAAACATGTTTCTAATGATGCATTAAATGCACAGGTAAAACGATGCATATCCTTTGGAGAAAATTAGCATTAAAAAAAACCCAGTACAGAGCATATGGGAGAGCATCTCGCATGTGACGTCACAAAGAGGAAGATAAAGAGAAA
The DNA here is from genome assembly GCA_963669155.1 of Arbacia lixula. Taxonomy (NCBI): domain Eukaryota; kingdom Metazoa; phylum Echinodermata; class Echinoidea; order Arbacioida; family Arbaciidae; genus Arbacia; species Arbacia lixula. Next base: position 15,972,843 of record OZ022583.1, read on the forward strand.
AATATCAAGAAGAAGAAAGAGAAGGGGAGGGGACAAACAAGAAGAACAATGAGAAGAAATTGAGAATGAGGATGAGGAAGAAGAATTTGCAACGACTTCATGCAAATGGCATTATAGTGTCGTTCGATGATTAAGGCTTAAGATTTGCAATGTTTGATAGATATCTTTGATAAACAATAGTTACCACCATTATTAACGTAGCTGTATTCAAATTCATTGCAATCACTTGCATCAAACTGATACTAATCTAACTGTCAAAATGGAGCCATACCAAAACATGGAGCCAAGGCACACACAGGTTTACAACCCCCACATTCCTCACCTCCATTTACAACCAATTTATACTTCATCAATCACCACCTATGTTGCTATGGCAATGACTTTGGTTTTCAGGTGATCTGGGTGTAAACTTTCACCCCAGTATATCATAGCTCAGTTATCAGACCTATGTATACACTTTGTAATCCGTCTTGTTCTGCTGTGACCTTTTGGTCACATTGAGAGAGAGAGAGGGGGGAAGAGAAGGAGAGGGAGTGAGAGAGAGAGAGAGAGAGAGAGAGAGAGAGAGAGAGAGAGAGGGAGAGGGAAGGAGAGAGAGAGGGAGAGGGAAGGAGAGAGAGAGGGAAAGAGAGAGGGGGAGAGAGAGAGAGAGGGGGGAAGAGAAGGAGAGGGAGAGAGAGAAAGAAAGGGAGATAGAGAGAGAGAGAGGGAGAGGGAGAGAGGGAGAGAGAGAGGGATATGACAGACAAATACACTCTTTCCTTCTTCATGTTGTTTAAATCAGGCCCTAGATAAAACATATCAGGCCTATGTTTCTCAGCCACCTCTTTGTTTCGCACATTGTCAAGACCATTTTTTATTTCTTTCTTATCATGGACTCTATCTCAAGTCATTCATCATGATAGCCTATTTTCTCAGTCATCTTAAGAAAATAAGTTCTATCAGACCCTCTCTCCCAACCCTTTAGGTCCTTTATCTCTATCACTCCAGACGTTTTTACCCATCCATTGCCGGCAGCACTGACATAGTTTGGAAAATCTGATCCCAGGAAATGTTAAACGGTTTATTGAAACGGGGTGCTCCACTTTGGGAAGAACGTCATTGGTATGTCACTTAGATGACCGACCAAGACATCTATTTAGGTCTGTGAATGGGAAAAATTGTTGTTTTTTTCCTGACTCACACAGTTAATTAATAGTTGTTGGATAGTATACAGTTAAAGGAAATGCATGTTTACTGGATATTTATGTGTATTTCCTGTGTATGTGTGCTTGTTTTCCTTCTTCAGTATTTTCTCACACTTCTTTTTTTCCTTCTTCAGTATTTTCTTACACTTTATGCTTCTTCACTCCCTCCTCCCTTTTCTCTCCCTTTCTCCTTTGATTGATCTCAGGCTCAGCGTAGCACTACAATTAAAACGACGAAAAGGGGCGTATCATTTTGAATTTCGAACAGTCAAAACGCACGCGTGCGGAATTGAGTGATGAAATCTCTGAAAATTGATCTTCGCATATCTCCGTTATTTTTCCATCTAAATTCATGTAACTTTCACCATGGATGTACACATATCATATCATATCATATATGAATTTTCAATATATATGATGCAGTACTTTTTTTTTAATGAATATTTTTGTGATTTCATTGAATGAGTGAAGAGGTGTTTATTTTTTCCCGACACAAGTCTGCGACCGAATAAATCTTCAAATGATTGACATGTTACTAGAGTTTAGACCCCAGTCTCCCTCTCCACGAAGTTTCGTGTTGGAGCAATTAGGATTTCTATCAAATTTTGAGCAAAGAAACCTCAGACTTTTTACGAAAATGCTGGAGTTTTACATCTACGATTGAGCAATGCGCACGCGCAGTTTACACTGCGTGTCGGGGGATGCGTATTTCCCGCAAATGTAGGCTTATAATTGTCAAAAGCTTATGAGATTCCGCACTCTTGACCCATACGCTTTTGTAGGTATTAAAGTAAGTTTAGGCGTAGTTTATTTATTTTCCACAATCTCTTTCAATTGTGACATTTATCTGTATGTTTTGCACTAAAATGCTCCAGCAGGAAAGTGAATTAGAAGAATTCACAAGCTCACAGGTAAATAACCTTCCGTAATTTTGGAATACGTCTATTCTTACACAGTAACAGAGGCATGTATACCCATAGATAGTTCTGACGTAGTCATGTCTACACCCATACATCAGCTCACTTCTTGGTTGTATTGCAAAGTAGTCACATTTATCAGGTTTATACAGTCGGGCCAGGACAATTGCAAGACACCATTGGCACTGCCTCTCGCACAGGCAGCTGGCTGCCTCACGCCGGTGAACCACACCGGTTGTGTTGCCAGCTACCTCACGTAGCGCACCGGTAGTCGGCTAGGCTGCTCCCATACCGAACCCACACACGCCTTGTACACGCTTTGCCAGTGGACCATTCCGATATTCGAGGGGTCGACTATGGGGTTGCTTTTGTTTTTTAACGACACAACCGTGCGACGAAAATTCAGAAAATGAAATTTGGAACATAGTTAGAATGTACTTTGATAAATCATATACTGCAATTCATTTTTTGGAGCAATTGCTACAAATATGAAATTTAAAGCCTTTTTTAAAAGTTTTTTTTTTCTTTTTTAGTGCTATGTTTCATACTTATTTCCATGATGTTTCATGACATGAAACTCCCCAAAATGTAATTACAATTCTCCCTATCGCATATAGCTCTCCGAATCTGAACGTGTGTGGCGCTCTAATTTTTTTACCTTTAATTCTTGGGATATGAACTTCCGGTCCACGAACATTCGGCAATCCCGTACAATAAGGGACCAGGGTATCCAACTAATTTTATGAATATTAACCCTAAACCTAACCCTGACCTTAACACTAACCCTAAACCTTATTCTAAACCTAACCCTGACCCTAACCACAACCCTACACAAAATTTTCACTGCTTAATTCATAAAAAAAAAAATGATTTCTTGGTCACTTTCTGCCGACAACCAGCTCTTACCGGAAGTATACGTCCCAAGAGCAATCGATCAGATATCGGTATCGTGAGGTGATATTGCTTGATATCGGCTATATGCGATAGGGAGAATTGAGAACAACTCTTTCCTGTTAACATAACGTTGAGATTTTGTTATTTGGAGCTATTCTGAGCGAGATAGCTCAATTTTGCTAAGACACTTCCCCGGCGGTTTCACGGACAACACGATGCGATTCAGTGGAATTTGAGTACACCGAAGAAATGCTTTCGCCCGTTAATTATAGTGCTACGCTGAGACTGATCTATGTCTGAAAGAATAGCATGATACCCCTTCACCATTAGGGTTATTCCAATCATTATGAAAGAGTCCAGGATGATGTAGATTAGATTGAACTCTTGGACATCCATTGTGGGTAAACTGGGCTTGTGAATGTGATTACCATGCATAACACAATCTGTGGATTTTCTCTCCCTGCATTGGATGTGTGTGTTTATACCAAACATCAACCGAGACTAAAGGATGGTGGAGGGTGGTCTACTTGTGGTCACTTACCCTGCTGAAATTATACGCATGTTCACACATACACGCATATATACACACATACACATGTATACACAAACACACACACACACACACACACACACACACACACACACACACACACATACACACACACACACACACACACACACACATACACACACACACACACACACACACCACAAACACACAGAGATACATGCAAACACACACACACACACACACACACCACAAACACACAGAGATACATGCAAACACACACACACACACACACACACACACCCTCCCCACCCCCCATATACACACATACACAATCCATTGTAATATAAAATCTGTTGTCATCACCTAGACCTGTTTTATTACCACACACCATTTAAAAATATACATGTATCTGATTTTCTTCCACTTTTTGTTTTGTTACAGACTGACTGTCCCTTCATTGTGTGCATGACGTATGCATTCCAAACCCCAGACAAACTCTGCTTCATTCTAGATCTCATGAATGGTAAGTATAGTACCTTAAGATAATCACCATGACCCTGTTGCATAAAACTTACCATCAATGGTAACTCTGCCATCAATGGTAACTACCATGGTAATACCACCTGATAGCCAATCAAAGTCGAGGTTACCATAGAAGTTAATATTGATGGCAGAGTTACCATTAATGGTAAGTTTTATGCAACGGGGCCCATATCTTCTTATTCTTTTCAATCTCTTTTTTGGATTGTCTCTTTCAGTTGTCACAAATATCCAAGATTGTTGAATTCTGCACTTTTGAGATGGTGGTGTTGATTTTGTTTTACTGTTAAATTGTGGAAAGATGACCTTCATGTGTGGTATCGCCGTATCGGCAGATTTGTAGTGAATATTTTTCCACAATGCCATATGAACTTTATGTGGCAGGTCGAGAGAAAAGTAGAAGACGAATTTCAAGGGTTGTAATTTATCACATTATATTGCCAGGATCAGTCAACTGTATGTATTAATATATTGTATTTTGTTCTGAATAGAATTTGGGTAACATTAGAAAATGGAGCTGAAGAAAATATTATCACATCTTTTTGTCACATTATATAAGGACATGATATAAATGACTGTATTTTAGTGTTAAAAGTGGGACATGAATGATAGCCCTTATTATTATTCTACCATAAACATAACATCACATATAATTACATCATAATAGGGAAACACGCTGATTGAATACAGATGACAGGAAGAGAGAGTATGTGGGTCAGGGTCCGCAAAAGTGAAGTAATTCACTCTGGGGGGGGGGGGGGCATGTTGACCCACGAGTTATTGGGATAGGCTTTCATGTACAATATTTTGCTTCAATGCCCCCTAATATGGAAGCAGGAGACCATCAAAAACACGGAATTACATCGTGTAGCAATTAGAATTGCCACACGACGTAACTTTTTAGGTCGTGTGGCAATTACAATTACTACACGATGTAATTCCGTGTTTTTGACGGTCTCCTGCTTCCATACCTTAAAGCATCCCCCTAAATTCATCAGCAGGGTTTATTGGTCAACAGCATCCTGTTCCCCCCTTCAATCCACTATCACCACCATCGTCATTCAACCCGCTGTTCAAAGATGGTTTGATTTGGGTAGAGCATGCATTTCCCATTGAACCAATCCGAGATATCTCGGTCACCATCGTCATCAGTGGGTTAAGAATCCTTTGTGCTCTTCTCCCCATGTACAACAAAAGCAGTATACTTGCCAAGCTGGAGAGTCTTGTCTTGATTAGGGTCGATGAATGATGAGGCTGACCTCTATAAAACTGGACTGACTGGACGAGTGACCAGTGTGACCAGCAGCAGGCCCCACCCATCCCTCTCTGACCCTTCCTTAGCCTGCCTTCTAGGCTTTTAGATATTTCTGATCCAAACTGAGAAATAGAGTCTGATATTCTAAGACTAGTCACAGTATCATTCTCCCCCTTCTCGATCTGTCAGGGGAGCTGGATAAGAAATTGAGAGTGATTAGTCTACTTCAGCCAGACCCCTTTATACTCTGAAAAGTCTGGTTTAGAAATGGCCAAAAGTCTGAAAGTCAGGCTAACCCATCCCCGCTCCCTCACCAATTCTAGGTCGGTTAAATCATGGTTTACCACAAAAGGCTTCAGACTTTTCGAGGCAAATATGAATGTATCCATCCATATTACCTCTGTGTATATTCCGTACACAATGAACAAATGTGTACAAATACATATCCAGGAAAAAACTGTTGTTTTTTAAGATGAAAACAAACACCATGATGTATTTTGATATACCTATTTGTATAGCTTTGCACAAACTACTGCATTTGGCAATAAAATCAGCCCCCTACCTCTCCTAAAGAAGACAAGAAGAGTGGTCCAATGTGCACGGATTTTAGGGGGCTGTGCACCAAACGTGAACTTAACAGTGAGAGCAATGAGAACAGACCCCTACCTCTCCTAAAACAGAAAAAAAAGTGGTCCAGTGTGCACTGATTTTAGGGCTTTGCACCAAACATGTGAACTTGAACTTGACAGTGAAAACAATGAGGACAGACCCCCATCTCTCTAGAGAAGAACGTCAGCTTTGTTTGAGAGTAAAGCCAAGATATCACGTCCAAAATCCTCTTTCTCCTCACCCCTTTCCCCCTCGTAAGTAGTTTCTTACTCTGTAATAGAACAGCATTACTTTCATTTCATAAAGTATTGTGACATGTTGAGGTGCTGGTGTGAATAGAGCTCTCTTAATAAAGCAAGCTAAATAGTGTAGTTAAGTCAATTATTCAAAATAAAGCATTACTGGGCAAATTACTGGGCAATTTTACATCAAATGAAGACATGCAAACCAAAACAACCCAAGAGAACTGGTCAGAATTATTTTCTGTTATATATGTATTCAATTTAATTCAATTCATCTTTATTTCACTCAATACAAAACACAGTAAAACAATAGGTATACACAGGAATATGAATAGAAGCTAAATATTTAAGACACAGAAAAACAATATTGCTTGAGAGGGTAGCAGCCAGGAAGGATTAAAGGGCCGACCCAAAATTTCTATTGATAGTTAAAAAAAAAGTGTGAATTTAGACAATAACAAACAAAGAACTAGAACAAAACTACAACAAAACACATTATATTACAATAAAAAACAATGCCAACATACATTGAAAACATATTTGCGGAGGTGCTGAACTTAGGTGTGTTTACACACAGGCAGTTAGCCGTGCTGATGGTCTTATGTAGTATAATCCTTTCAGTCCCATGGACAAAACACCATGTTGTCATTGGCATAGTGTTACCATCACGGTCTGGTACTGAGAAGGTTAAATCTCAAGATGGTCTATTGCTTCATCAGAATGGAGTAAAAATGTGAACAGGCCCACATGATTGCATTAATGGCCAGTGGCAGTGGCAGACTGTGATGTGTGAACATGCCTTTAGGGTTAGGGGAAGGGTATTTATAGGTAATAAGAGACCAGCCTATGAAACTGGTCAGACCCTAATTCTCCAACTCTAGGCTAAATTGGTGACTTTATACCCATAAAGTGCTAATCTGGGTGACTGTGGGATAAACCAGGGGGTAGCTCTAGACCCATCTAGAGTGTAGTCAATGGGAGCTGAATCTGTAACTAAATTGAGCCAGAATTAACCCGTATACTACAAAAAAAAATTGACCGGGGCTCACAGCCAGAATCAAGATTACTTGGGGCTACCCAGCCACTGTGCCGGTGTACCATGCATGTGCATTTTTTTGATAAACAAAATGTGAATATGGATCCTAACTCTTTATTTGTGAGCACTGCCATTTTGTCCACTGGTTATTTTGAATTGTTACTAAAAATATGTAATGTGTATTGTTGTATAAAGACATCCTTCAGAGATGGATATAATTTGTAGCACATTCCTTCTTTAACAGGTTTTCTCCAAAGAAGTTTCACAACGATATTCGTATGTAATGAAAAATCATTTAAAACAGCGTTAAAAGAAGCTGGAGCTGGTACGTTTCTGGGAACGAGGTATTCCTGTTTCTGAGTAGGATTCAAGATTCAACTTGATTGTCTATATAAAAATACAGAAAATTGGCCTCCACTGGCAAGAAGATACAGAAGAATGACATAAAATTATAAAGACACACAAAGAAAACACAACAGTGCATTGGAACAACAAAAGTATGCATAGTACAGAAAATACAGGAGAGAGAGAACCTCTCTAGGTCCCTATAAAAAGCTGAGCATTGCACAGTACCGGCAATAATGTTGAAAAGGTTATTAAATCTCGTTGAATACATGCATGGATAGTTCCTACAGTGATCATGTTATCGGTAGGGTTTACTGCTATTTCCAGCTGAGTTTCATGACTTTTTCAAATGGGACACACTGTCTTAAACTTGGGTACTGTCATAGAGAACAGAAGTCCAGCTAAAAGTCCTAGCATTAGAGGGATGAGTGAAAACCAACCGTCATGACACCATGCTGGGAACATCCCACTGTTGGGGGAAGTCTGCACCGATAAATAAAGGATTTGGTTTCGTGTTTGGAGGGGCTAAGTCAACTTGTCCGGTCTGCTCTCCCGGGAATGAATGTGAGCTGGTTGATCCTCAGGAGCACTGTGTGAGACAAGGGGGTGGTTTTCACAAAACAATGACAAGGCTTGTCTCCTCCATACACAAGTAGAGGAGTACTATCTAGGTTTTGATTTATCTGTTTATTTGGTATACTGTGTGAGACAAGGGGGTGGTTGTCACAAAACCATGACAAGGCTAACCTCCACCATACACAAGTCGAGGAGTACTGTCTACGGTAGGCTGTTAGTTATCCACTGATGTGGTATTCTTTGTAACTCTTTCTGTTTTTACCAGTGAAAGTTCAGTGAGCCACAATAATTGAGAGCACATGCAGTCCGCTGTGTAAGACTAGGGGGTGTTTTTCACAAAACGATGACAAGGATAACCTCCGCCCTACACAAGTTGGGTTCACCAGTGAAAGTGCAGTGAGCCTCAATCATGCACACTGCATTGCACCAAGCCAGGGTTGTGCATTCGTGCAAATGAACACTGTTCTACCAGGAACATGCTTACAATGAGTCACATGCCAGTGACATAAAATGATTTTAGATGTAACATTGATTATTATATCATAAAGTCGTCATAATCATGTGAGCAATGCTTATAACAGTCCATACAAACTGAAACAATTATGACTTCTAGCAGATATACTAAGTCATGTCAATGGTTCTACCCCATAAAGCGCTCGCTCCCCGACTTAGAACTGAAATAAAAACTGAAAGTAGAATGGTGATGATCACTGTATTGTACCCTCTGCAACTTAGTATGTGAGAGTGTATATCCTCATGTCTACGATTCAATCCTACTTAGTGCCGACTTAGAACTGAAGTAGGAACTGAAGTTAGAACTGTGTCGTATTGATTCAAGAAACCTCCCCCCTGAATGTGACACTGACAAGACAAAGCATGTCATTTATACGTCTCACAGAATGTCTCAAGCTACAAAATGTGGAACTCAACTTTCTCTCTCGTTGCCACTTTTTTTTTTAGCATTAAATGGATAAAATCAGTTTTGTTATAATGTATATCTATTGGACTGTGACATAGCTTTCAGTTTCTTCTGATTTGATTTCATTGAATGTTAGAGATCTGATTTGTCAGAAAACTAAGCAGTAAATGTGGACAGAGTTTATATCACAGATGAGTTGCCTCTGAGATATCTCAAAGCTAGGAAATATGGGGTTTGGTTTAGCTTCGTATTACAACCTCATTTAAAGGGATGGAACATTTAAAGGGATAAAACATTTTACTGGCACATATTTATAATGCTGCTGTAACTAATGCTGTAATCGTAATATATACTTTTTACAATTGTTTTTAAAGCAAATAATGGTTAACATGACACTTTTTAATTTTGAACTGTAGTCAAGACCTTGCCATACCACTATTATTTAATCAAATTCACTCACAGAGGATAGTTGTATTATTGTATATGCTGTATGTATACAAGTTTTCACCTCATAAACTGTCACAAGTAAAATGATTTTAATAAAACTTGAATCAAATTGAATTGAATTGAAACCCCTTTCCCCCTCTCCCCCTCTCCCCCTCTCCCCCCTCTCCCCCCTCTCCCCCCTCTCCCCCCTCTCCCCCCTCTCCCCCCTCTCCCCCCTCTCCCCCCTCTCCCCCCTCTCCCTCCCCTTCCACCCTCCCAGGCGGAGACCTGCACTACCACCTGTCGCAGCACGGCGTCTTCTCGGAGGAGGAGGTGGGCTTCTACGCGGCCGAGATCATCCTGGGCCTGGAGCACATGCACGTGCGCAACGTGGTGTACCGCGACCTCAAGCCCGCCAACATCCTGCTGGATGAGAACGGTCATGTCCGCATCTCAGATCTTGGCCTCGCCTGCGACTTCTCCACCAAGAAGCCACACGCCAGCGTGTCAGTTCACCAACCCCTTTTCTTTTTGTTGTTGCTCTTTTCATTTTTTTTTCACCTTAGATCAAAATCGTATTGGACTTATCTACCAATTTCAAGGTTAATTTTCTCATATAAATGGGGTTATTTTCTCCAACTTTAATTACTAAATCTCCTAATTGGCAACATGCTGATAAGGCTAAAATCATGCTGTTGCTCATCAAACTGGCACAATTCTTGCTCTAAATTGCATATTTTTACATAATGTTGTTTTGCTTTGAAATGTATCTTACATTTTTATGAGTGAAACCTGATTTAAAAAAAAAAATTGTGTTAAAAGCCAACTACTGATCACTTTTGCAATAAATTTTGTAATGAGCACAAAACAAGAGTTTTTGTGATGAGTTGTTATTGCAAATTCTTTTGTTGGGAATGAAAGTTAATTCTGAATACAATTCTATTTTGCCTTCTGTGTACAGAGGTACCCATGGCTACATGGCCCCTGAAGTACTGTCAAAAGGAACTGCCTACGATTCCAGCGCTGACTGGTTCTCATTAGGGTGCATGCTCTTCAAACTTCTCCACGGGTAAGCTATACGAGGACCTAACAATGGTCAAGATAAACCTGGGGGGTGTTTCACCAAGCTGTTCGTAAGTTACAAACGACTTTACGAACGACTGGTGATACCATCTTGTGCTAAATGCCATACCACACTTAACATATTGGGAGTTAATTTTCAACAATCCTAATAAAATTTGACAAATCATAAGCTTTGTATTCAGACAAAGTCTTTATCAACAACAAGAATTTTTATTTATAAACATCAGATTTGAACTTAAGCTGATGGGAATCAAAATCATTGAGAATGTGATTTAGCGCAAGAAGGGATCACCAGTCGTTCGTAACTTATGAACAGCTTGGTGAATCACCCCCCAGGCTCTATAGACCAAACCCAAGGGAAATAGAGAGACCAGCCTGTAAGGACAGTTGCAATAATATGCAAGCTGTAAATATGTAAAAATAATGATTGATCATATGACTGATTATACCAATCAGGATGTTATTGATAATGGCCAAACCAGGAAATAACCGCCTTGTTTAGCAATCGATGGGCAATAGAAATTAATTGTCATTAGTTTACAAAGCTTCAAAGCACAACAACTATAGGGCTCTCAGTAGAAGGACATGGAAATGACATGAGGTTTTAGTGAGATGATAACCACATTTTTTTTATATCTTACATATAAAGTTTAGCACATTTTCAATAGGTCTGTCTGTGTTGTCAGACAGTGTTATTGGGTTTAATCAGTTTGTGGAGTGGGATGAGAGAGTCTTTACATCCAAAGATCTGTTTGTGTGCTTTGTTATTGTAGCATCCGAGACGGTAGGTGAGTAGTATTGGAAGTTGAGTTGTGCTTACTGGTATTGAATTCAATTAAATTGCTCATGGTGTATTCAAATGATTATTTGGCTTATTATTGTGGCTCACAAGCCAAATGGCTTGTGACTTAACATGATGAAAAAAATCTATATGGTACAATAATAAGTAAATAACACATAATAGCGAATAAATTTGGTATAAATGCCAAAGGTTTGCTGAAGTTTGGTGTTGGGTTGCATTTGGTGATTTAAAAGAAAGAGTAATATGAAAATGAATATGAATACCTGTTTATGTACAATTTAATAACATTTAATATAACAAAAACACCAATGGTTGTATACATGAACATTTGTCCATCATTTACTATTAATGATACCCTTATTCATTTGTGAATGAATACAACCTTCCATATATCAGTGTAAACATAACTTAAATGACAGTGTAATATATAAACAAAGCATTCTGTAAACCTAGGTGAAAACATAATCAGCAATTGTAATTACTCATTATATTCATCTTATTGGGGTAATTGTGCTAAAATGAAGCAAGAATTGTTAGGCAGCAGCAGTATTGGTAGTTGCTTATATATTTCTTGGTAGCAAGAACTAGTAGCCAGCAGCTGTATGGTTATTGGTTAACTTACCACTATTACGTATGTACCAGGGCCCTGTTACATAAAACTTACCATTGATAGTAACTTTGCCTGCAATGGCAACTTCCATAGAAACCTTGAACTTGATTGGAGGTTGAGCTGTGTTACCATGGTAGTAAAAATTGATGACAGAGTTACCATTAATGGTAAGTTTTATGCAACGGGGCCGAGGTCAATCGGCTATAATTTGCTGAGACCGAGAATGAATCCTCCAGTTATCCTTGTCTAGCATACAGTTCTTCAGCCTGTCTGAGCCCTTTACTTCAGCTTTCATTGGCCCGAACTCACAGAGGAATTTGATATTTAGTCCATGTTTTTAGCAAATTTCGTACTTTTTATAAACAAATAAGTATGCTTGATGCCCATGCTTGGGTTTCCCCAGGGTCAGCTAGCAGCTAGCTCTGGGTGGCGATAGCAGCGATGACAAGCAAGCTGCCTTCTTCTTGTTGCTATGCTATCCTCTGCTTTGGGTATCTCTCCATAATGATAATGATAATAACAATAATGACTCCACATTTTCAATACTGATAGAGCCTATGGCAGTAGTGATGGTGGTAGCAACATTGGAATTGCTGCTACTGATGGTGATGGTGATTGTTGGAAGCCAAAGAGTGTGTCATGAAAATATGTTTTGAATCTGACATCTGCTTTACCATGATGTGGAAAGGAAATAAATGCTGTTCCCACATATTGATATTGATGTTTTGTTTTCACCTCGCAGGCACAGTCCATTCAGGCAGCACAAGACAAAGGACAAGCATGAGATCGACAGGATGACACTCACAATGGTAAGATTTTTTCACATACCTTAACTCCTTCTCTGCCAAACTCAATATTGCCCTATGGGAATTGTGTGTATTAACAGTGCAAAAATGCCTCAATGTTGCATTAAGAGTTAACTCTATACTGCCCTATGGGAATTGTGTGTATTAACAGTGCAAAAATGCCTAAGTGGGGCATAAACTCCTTCTCTGCCATATTCCTTACTGGCCTATGGGAATTGTGTGTATTAAAAGTGTAAAAATAACTCTGACGCATAAAGGGCTGAATAAGCCCTGTTCATGTCAAATGACTCGTCCGATTCTCTGCTACTAAATGAATATGATGAGATAACTTGTAGAAGATTACAGCAACGCACAGATATATGACGTCTTAGCTCTGTTAGTGGCCAAAACAGGAAACCTTCTTGTGTAATAAATGCAGTACGTAATAGTTTTCTGGTAGTGATGCTACTCTAGGTTTGCAACCACAGATGTAGATTGTGATATATGTTGCCAATTTGAGTGATATCATTTTGACACAAGTAAGCACTGAGAAGATTGTTTTGCTCTTTCCCCTTTGCCATCTGTGACATTGTATATATCAAATTGAAGTGCCCTTTAAGAATTCCAGGTTTGATTTTATTGAGGGATTTTGTTAAAAAAAGGTATGTTTCAAAGACAACAATCTGACAGGAAGTAATAAAAAAACAGGCCGCTTATAAAGATGATGTTTTTGGCCAATTTGCGTAAGATTTATGAGGAATGTAAATCTCTATTGAAGAAAGACTGCTGAGATATTTGAGTGAAAATCCAGGTATCATCTTGAAAAAAAAATAAGTAAAGACAGTTTATCTTGCAAGCGAGGGATGAAATAACAAGCGAACGTGAGAGTGGAGAATGTCATGGCATGAAATATTTATTGTGAAAACGCCCACACAGGGCTTTTCCCCCCAGTCGCCAGAAGAGGCATCTTTCCATGGGATGTTTTCACTGTTGCCCTGAAAAAGTTACACTAAACTCCCCCTAAAATGTGTGGCAACTCTTGTAAAAACAGCCTGTGCGACCCGATTCCCCCTGATATGACCCATATCTGGGATTGGTGACGCACAGAGGTCGGAGGTCGGCTCTGATGGATGGCTGTGATAATACCGATTGGTCGTGAATCACTCCCACTTGTAATTATATAGCGCCCTCTCTGTCTGGTTGAGTTCACATCAGGAATAATTTCCTCAAGGCAAAACAACTCAGTGAACTGTTGTTCTTCTGTATTTCATGGTATTTGATCCCATGAAAGTCTAGTAATATACTAGTTTACAGATATGTAATTCAATTTCAAATCAAAATCTACAATCAAGAAATACAAGATATCAAGATATACAATCTTCATGACCTAAGGTATCGTTCACTTTAAACCCTGATCGGAATAGACCATATAATGATAAAATATTGACCTTTAGCAGCATGAGTCTAAATGTCATGTTTGTAGACACCAAAATATTCAGTATTTATGAGCATTCTAATGAAAGTGTTGAAATACAAAATTTGTCAGCATTTCGTGCAAATATTGTTTCATTTCCTTTTTCTGTTTGTCGCCCTCATAGGATGTGGAGTTCCCTGACAAGATGAGCGATGACATGCGTTCGTTACTACAAGGCCTGCTGCAGAGAGAGGTCACCAGCAGGTTAGGCTGCCAAGGGAGGGGGTAAGTCATGTCAGCAACGTTTGTCCACGCACCTCAAAATAATGCTGATAATGCACATTTATAGCACACTTAATGCTATGTTTCTTAGCACTATGGTGCTATTGTCCTTGCAACTATTATCCTTGCAATGAACAGGGGCAAGGACAATAGCACCAATAAATACAAAATAAAAAGCTACATTATAAGATCATTAAGATAATACAAACAGAATGTGTTGTAATTTTTTATTTAAATAACAATGCGACTTCAACGACGCTTCATAAACCATGTAAAATAGAAAAGCTATATAACAATTACTGAAATCCCTGTTCTCAGTCTTATTATTGGTATTGCGATTGTTATTGATCCTATGATCATCACTACTGTAATGATAAGTCTTATTTGTTCCTTGCATTTCAATGAACTTGCAGGGCGCTAGAAGTGAGAGAACACCCGTTCTTCAAGAACACCGACTGGAACCAAGTGTACTACCAGAAGGTAGGAAAGGGCTACCTCAAACACATGGGCCCTGTTGCATAAAACTTACCAATGATGGTAACTTTGCTATCGATGGCATTGCTTATGGAAATCTTGAATCTTGACATTACCATGGTAGTTACCCTTAATGGTAGAGTTACCAATGATGGCAAGGTTTATGCAACAGGGTCCTGGCTGTCATGAAGTAGCAGCAGGAGTAGAGTAGCGAAAGTCATTTGGTAGAGAGATTGTTTGCTCGTAGACAGGGCTCCTATTTTCGAGTCCCACACAAGTCCTTGCAAAGAAGCTAGCATTGTGTGTTTCCCTCTATGCGGGAAAACACTTTGATCTTCGGATAGGATGTTAATAGAGGTCTGATATATAGGAGGGCTCACTTTTTACACATTCAAGAGAAAATCCTTTCTGGAATTAAGTTGGTTATAATAGGAGCAGGAAAATGAAAGTAACATACAAGTGAAGGTGCAACCAAATCTGTCAAAGGATAAAAAAAAATATCATGTTTTTTTTAAGGATTTTTATTATGGGACATCACATTCAAGTTGAATTTTTCCGTAAATCACTCTTCTTCTGTTTTTATAGAAAGCATAATTCTTTTTCACAGAGGTATGTGGGTAAAATCATATGTCTAATGATACATCAAATGCACAGGAAAAATGAGCATATCCTTTTGATGAAATTGACATTTTCAAAAAAATTGTGATGTTAAAGGAAAGGGGAAGGAGTGGTAATAATGTTTGAATCCAGTTCTTTCCAAAACTTAAGTAGTAGTTGTAAGTACACTTTCAAAAATGAAATTGATCTTAATGTGTTAACTTAGCGATCTATGCATAAATATGGCATGATGTTTATATTGGAATAATTAGTCTGTCAGTCTATGTGTGTGTTTATCTAATTTAGTGATTTATACAGTATAAAAATATGTCATGCATACATTTTAACAATCTCTCTGTCTGTCTGTCTGTCTGTCTGTTCAGGTGTCACCACCTCTGATTCCTCCGAGAGGGGAGGTGAACGCTGCCGATGCCTTCGATATCGGCTCCTTCGACGAAGACGACGTCAAGGGAATCAAAGTAAGACCATCAGCATTAATTCTTGTATCGCTTACCTTACAATGATAGTCCAATTTGAATCCTAACACAATGATAGTCCCATTTGAATCCTCACACAATGATAGTCCAATTTGAATTCTAACACAATGATAGTTCCATTTGAATCTTTACACAATGATAGTCGTATTTGAATCCTAGCACAAAGATAGTTCCATTTGAATCCTAACACAATGATAGTCCCATTTAAATCCTAACACAATGATAGTCCAATTTAAATCCTAACGTGATTTATTGTCTATGGGACTGAGAGGTTTAATGGATACATTTGCAACAAGAACTTGTTACTAGAGCGCAATTACTGGACACTTTCAAAACTGTGTTATCACATCTCCTTTACCCTTTGTTCTTTTTAATTTGTCTTGCATCTAACTCACCTCACAGCACTAAGCTCAGACTCAGGCTGGCCTAACAACAATCGGATGTGACCAGACTTGGCTTGGGCTAGTCTAATTCTGTAGTCAGGTCTTAGCATAATAACATTTGGACTTGATAATGATCATGATATTAGATGGCTCTTTCGGGGAGACAGACTATATTGCACTCGCTAAAACCATATCGCACTTGTCTGCAACTTGTGCGAAACGATTGTAGCAATGTAGTCTGGTGTCTCCCTCAAGGCCATCCAATATTACATAACTGTTATTAATATTATTGATATTTTTATTATTCTTATATTTTTCATTTTTTTCATCGAATTATATTTGGTATCACTCTTTTCCAGCTCTCTGAAATGTTGCAGCTGGAAAAAAATTGATTTTTTTTCATATCATGCTTGTCATTATTATGAAATTCATAATCCTGATTATAATTATCATTATAATCATTGTTATTATCACATTCATCATCATGATTATAATCATCATTATCATTTTGATCATTATCCTGCTTGTTTTTCTGCCAGCTCTCTGAGGCGGACCAAGAGCTGTACAAGAATTTCCCGGTGACCATCTCTGAGAGGTGGCAGCAGGAGATCGCTGAGACGATATTCGAAACGGTCAATCAGGAGCACGACAAACTGGAGATGAAGCGGAAGGCCAAGAAGATGGACGAAGGAAGTAAGTGGTCTGATTGTATTAAACCCACTCTGGTCAAAGTAACCAGGGCCCTGTTGCACATAGGTTTTCAATTATGTTAACTTACCATCAGTGGTAACTACCATGGCAACAGCCAATGAGCTCTCATTCTTACACCTGTTGCCGTGGTAGTTACATTGATGGAAGTGCCCTGTTTGAGCCTTTACTCAAATATTTGAGGTATCATCATCAAATTTGGAACAAAGATTATGTAATACTGGTCAATTGATTGATTTGATTGTCTTCCAAGCATATGCCGTTTATTTTCAATGAAAAGCCCTTAGAAGTCACTTTCAAGCCCCTAAGAAAAGTTTGAAACACTTGTTTCTTCTTGTTACTATGGTATTTACACACAAAAATGCACAAGGAATACACTATCTTTAAATTGTGATATTGATGACCTCAAATCGTGCAAACTCACACTCTGGTGTGTGCCTTCATTAAGCAGGGTTTTTTTTTAGTTTCACCATTAGGTATATCCCCAGGGCCTCATTAAGAAGATAAAAAGGCACTCAGGGTGAAAGGTATTTTGACAGACTTATTATTTAAATGTGTGAGACGGGAGTCATTATCCTGCAATATTTAGGTCTGTAACTGTGGGGATGCTTCACCGTCAAATAGAGATTTTTTGTTGAAAGGCATCAAAGATTGTTCTTTTCAAGAAAAAAAACTAATTTGCTGGCTTATTTTCCAAGCCTTTGCACCAGACATTGCATTATACCCTACACAAAAGGGGTAAGGAACATATTAATCTTGTTCTTACAGTGGAGCCTGAGATCAAATGCACAGTGATTGCAATCAAATGCAATCAGCTCCATACATACAATCATTGCATACATGCAATCTGACTGCAATAGATTGCAATCAGCTGTGCAGTTGATCTCAGGCCCACCTGTATATTCCAAAATATGTTTATGAGTAGAATAAAAAGTGATTGATATTTTTAATGTCATAAATATTGATATTGTTATTACCATGGATATTGCTTTTGTTTGTATTATTTGTATTATGAATATTACTTCTCACATTAATATTGATACTACTACTAGTAGTATTGCTACAGTGGAGCCCGCTTTGGCAACAACCTGTATAGGAAGACGACTTGCCTATCAAGACCAAATCTGCCCTACTCTGACAAAAGGAAGCAAGTGACAAATCCCTCAAATCTGGGTTACTGGTATTCTTAGATTGTACCCAGCATTTCCTACATATGGCCAAAATCTGGACAAGAAATGTTCATCTTGCTGCGAGATATTCAATCTAATGTGATGTGGTGTTGCACTGATGCCAATGCAAGTGACGGACACATTTTGCTCATTTACAAGAAAAGTCTCTTTTGTTAGTTACTTCCTTTTGTCAGATTAGTGCAGAAATCTATTGTTTGCTTTGAATAATCTTTTTAATTGAAATATGTCTTAAAGTAACATGTACATAAAGACCACCTGCTCATGAGCCCTTCTACTACAACAATTTTAGATCAGCGCTCACAGTCAGAAACAAGATCATTTCTGGCTTCCCAGCCACTTAACCTGTGTACCTGTGATTGCACATATCAACCACATTCTTTAAGAAATTAAGACAAGTAAAAAAGAACAAGACAGTCCATAACAGGCTCAGGGGAAAAAATTAATTCAACATTTTGGGGGGCTACTTTTTTTAGCACATTGGCTGTTTGGCTACAATTTTACATTGTGTCTATGGGAATTTGGGGGGCTCTTTTAACATTTTCCAGAGCTCTTTTATGCATTTTTTTTTTTTGGGGGGGGGGGGGGGGGGAACTGCCCGAGCCCCCGTGTCTTTTTTTTCCCTGAACAGGCTGGTACTTTTGTGGGAACTTAGTAGTAGGAAACTTGGGAACCAAGAATACCAGGCGAGTGTTTCACCAAGCTGTTTGTAAGTTGCGAACGACTTTACGAACGACTGGTGATCCCTTCTTGTGCTACATGCGATACTACACTTTGTTCATTGAGAATCTGTTTAGCACAAGAAGGGTTCCTGTATTAAACGGGTCAAGTCCACATTTCCTGTCTCCCTTGAGCATTCCTCAATCAACATGAATGATTGATTTCTCATTATTATCCTATCATTTTTATCTAGTCTATGCGATGGGCAAGGACTGCATCATGCACGGCATCCTGCACAGACTGGGTGGGCCGTTCCTCAACACGTGGCAGAAGCGCTACTTCTACCTGTTCCCCAACCGACTCGAGTGGTCCGGAGACGGCGACAGGGGGCCCAGCCAGGTAAGACACCCGGCTCCCAGTCAGAGCCATTATGTCAGAACTTGAAGGCCCAAAATGTGAGCTTCTTGTAATAGAAGAAAGAAATTTGTGTTTAATGCTTTAGAAATGTAACCCACTATCATTTACATGTAATGTATATGCTTATATACTCTGCAGCCATTTTGTGAGGAAATTCAAACATTGAGAATCATTTTGTGACTCTTGTGAATGATACACAGAAAAAGATTTACCCGTTGTTTACTGAGCCCGCATATATTTGGGCTGGCTTTTGTCAGCTTGGAAACATAGCAGCATGATTCTCACATAATCTGCTGCTTAGGTGATATACGACAGGCCATGAATAAACATCAAATACTTTATAGGACACAATTAAGCAGTACCGCTTTGGATATGGCACTTCCATGGCATGTTGTGACATCCTAACCAAACCAGGGTGCACAAAGCCATCAAATTGTTTAAAATTTCATTTTTCATTTCATCCTCTCTTCCCATCCTCTCCTCCTTCCTCTCCTCCTCTCCTTCATCATCTTCCTTCCTCATCCTCCTTCCTCATCTTCCTCTCATCTGTACTCTTCCACTCATCTCCCATTCACCTCCCGCTTCCTCTCCACATCCTTTACCTCCTCCCCAATCTCCCCCTTACCACTCCTCCCCCTCCCCCTTCCCCTTCCCTTCCCCTCCCCCTTCCCCCTCCCCCTCGCCCATGTATCCACCTTCTTCCTGCCCCCCCAACCCTGCCCCTGAGCAGCAGAACGTGATAGCCCTGGAAGACGTCTTGACGGTGGAGGAGACAACGATCAAGGGCTACAAGAGCATCACCCTCAAGATGAAGGCTGGCAAGCCCTGCATTCTACGGGCAGAGGTAAACATCAGCGGCCATATTCATGAAACCTTACTAAGCCTGGTTAGTTACTAAAGTGCATCGAAATGCATGCATTGTAGTAACCAACTAGGCTAGTACGCTTTCATGAATATGGTCCCTGCTCATTTGTCTCTTATAGTACAGTACTTATCAGTACTTCTTGTTTATACTCATATACTGTGCACTCATTTTGTGAGGAAATTCAAACAGTGAGAATCATTTATTTATTCATTTCCTTTTATTTAGTCTGTTTTTTTAACATGGTAGCCCCATCAGTGAGCTTGCACTGCTCTCCATGGTGGGCCTGTGTACACATACATGTAACACAACAATACAGAGTAACATGAACATAGATTACACTGACAAATGCTTATGACAAGGCTGTAAACCAAAATGGAACACAGATCAACTGATGTAAGAAGAAGGAGGACTGATGCTTTCACATTTCATGACCTTTTGTGAATAATATATATAGAAAGATTAAATTACATCAAATTATAACAAATCTCTCTCTCTCTCTCTCTCTCTCTCTCTCTTTCTCCCTCCCGCTCTACCTCAGTCTGAGCCTGAGTATGTGCAGTGGTTCAAGGACATCCGCAGCACATTCGACGAAGCGCAGCGCATGCTGAGGAAAGGACCCAAGATGTTCGCGACCCAAGGTTCGTCCACTGATATCATGCGCCACCACCCCCCTATCGGCCAACGCAATAGTAATGGCCCTCACTAACAACCCCATCCCCCTCCCCTCTCAACATGCGACTAACCACCCCACCCCCCTTGTGCTAAAACTTACAGATCAAAAAGTATCATAAGAAAACCAATACATGAAATACTTAGTGCTGAATACCATGATATATGTATCATGTGAAATATATAGAAATGCAGTTTTAAATCAAAAATTGAAATAGAGAATTAATGGAAGCTTTACTGAGTTATTGTAGCAGCATTGACTGGTATTGTACAATTTTTTGGGTTGTTTGCAACTTTTCGATGTTGTTTCCTTTTCTGATATAATTTTTTTTACCAAAACAGATATAAAATGTAAGGTGAATGAAGTATTTTTTGGGTCAGACTAATTAGGTCATCTGGCTTCATAATGAAAAATCCCAGTGAAAAATTACAAGGCACTTGCTTCATATTAACTATCCCACAAAAGTTTTTCTTTTTAAAATGGACAAACAAGATTGCCAGTCCTAACAATTCCCATCTTAATCCCATTCTGGTATCACGCTGAAATAGAGCACTGGCTACGGCCATTTCTGATTATAGCATTGGCCTGCCACCCATATAAAAAAGACAACATTGACAGACAATATTACTCATCACATTTGTTAAACAACTCACTATTGGAGTAATCTAAATACCAGTCGTTGCTGTGGAAATCTTTTGACTTTTTCTTTATCCCCAACCTCACTTTAAAAAATATGAGAGCAGCGAATGCTTAAAGTCATCCTTTAAGGAATTAAAGCCCCATATGTGAACATCTTCCTTTTTTTCATTAATGATTACTGATGCTCATAACCAAGCAACCCCTATTTGTTTCATTAATCTCTGCCCAATCCAATGCTACCACATAACACCCATTTTAATTTGTAATGTCGTCTCTTTTTTAATACATATTTCCCGCTCTCATTTAAATAGTAACAGCATTGAATGAGCATTGAAACATGTATTCATCATCACCAATCCAACATTTGCTGCTGTTGATTTGTAACAAGATCATTCCTAATAGGCTCCCCAATATGACCGTAAGGATCCTTAAAGAGTTGCTAATCTACATGTTAAATACCTTGCTGTAACAACTACTCTCTACCTGAAATGCATATTTTTGTTTGATTGAACTTTGAAATGCCATTTTGAGCAGGTTTTAATAGGGCTCTGTACCTATGTATGGTACGTATTCTTGAAAGTCTACCCCTTTGACTTGACTTTGAATTATTTTGAAATCATCTTGATCTTTTTGTAAGTGCGTTATTTTCCAAATTGGATTATTTTGTCATTAATGATGATCTTAAAGAGTTAACATACATGACATACATGTAGATTTAACTTTGAACCTTGAATAGGCTTGAATATTTCAAGTTCCTTGTAGAGTTATTCTGGCATTTATCACTGAACACTCTGTGAGTGGTTGTGTCCTGATACAGACCTTTTTTTTTTTACAAATAAAATCAAATGTTACTGGTTGATCTTGAAGAATGTATCTCAAATAGTTAGCCTTCTCTCAAATTAGCATTTTTCCTCAGTGAGAATTTAAGAATATCATCTATCGG
This sequence comes from Arbacia lixula, assembly GCA_963669155.1. NCBI lineage: Eukaryota > Metazoa > Echinodermata > Echinoidea > Arbacioida > Arbaciidae > Arbacia > Arbacia lixula. The sequence continues at coordinate 15,995,316 of OZ022583.1, forward strand.
TGTTGAAATCTGTCTTTTTTTTTCAAGAAACAAACATTGTGATAGTAGATGCATACATGTAGATTTAATCACTTTTGAACTCATTGAGTGAATTCATTCACAGATTCCAGTAGCTGATTGGGGCTACATTATAGTTGCAATGATGACTTTTTTGCTGAAACCAGCAAACGTTTGAAAAAGAGAAATCTATAGTTGCCTTTGTATAAAACAAATTATTTAGCTCAGTATTAGCGGTACTAAGATGTGTAATTTAATGAAGCATGTAAAGAAATGACAGAAAGCTGAGCTTGATTTTTTGCATTTTAACCAGTGGAGTGAATGAATATTTTAAGTATGTAAACATGTGAAAGATATGTCAGAAAGCTGACCATAAACCTGATGTAGACACAAAAACGTTTAAAGCTTAACGTGTATGGTACTAGTCACTATTTCCGTAGAAGACACACAAAAAATTTGTGGTACACCTATGGTGTTCTTAATAGCTGAGTGTCACTTACACAAAGAAAATTCATCACAAGTAGCTTAGGCTGAGTAGTTGAGACAGTAGGGATTCTAGCGGTTTAAAGGGGCAAAATGTGAGAATTTTTAGCCTGATTTAAATCTAGACAAATTGTGGAAGAAATCTGTGAAGCTAGGTTAGAATTGGAAAACAAAAAAAATTCTTGTCTTATTATGCAGAGATGCCTCTCTTATTGATTCAATTTTAAGATGAAAAAATGATGTCTTTGGCACTTATTTGCCAAAAGTAGGAAGAGGGCTAGTGTGAGGTATCACTATGACTTGGTATTTGATGAATTACGACATAACAACACAGTATATTCTGAATGAGGGTGTACATGAATTCTGTAAGGGCTTTTTTTAAAAATGATCACTTGGTCATCTTTCTCATTTTATATCAAATGTGAAGTTGCTAGATGCAGAATTATCTGTGTCTATATGTGTGAGTATGTAAGCTTCTAAACAAACATATGTAAGAATATTTCATTTTTTGTATTTTTTTAGTCCTGTGCTAGACATGCTTTAGTGTGTGTAATAAACAGATTATTTAAACATCCTTTGTACATGCAAAAGAAAAAAACGAATATTGTATGTGTGCTATATTGAAAAAAAGAAAAACATGACAAAAAAAAAAAAACGATGCTTGGATATACTTCATTTACAGGACGACGCAGGCAGTCAATTCATGATAATGAAATTTATTTGCTTTGAAGACATGATGATTGCATTTCGTGCTGAGCACTTTGTGAAGACTCCTATCAAATGCCTGGTTTGGGCGTGTCGTAGAGTAGAATCTTGGAGGTGGTGTCAGTACAGCACATAAGGCTTGAAAAACGGTCCACGTACCAGTCCTAGTACCAGACACTGTAAGTCTGGTCTGAAAGGAGAGAGTTAGCGCTGAGTAGGAGGGGGTAGAACACCGGAGGCTTTATACGGAGTATGATTAATACAGTCAGATAAAACAAGGAATAATTGCTTACATATATGTATTGAAAATTGGTACAAACAATTGTATGTTTTTATAGAGATATTATTGATTTTGTGTGCATATTTTCTTCTTTTTGTTTACATAATCATACCAATGAAGGTGTGAATTGATGGGTTATAAAGAGAGAGAGAGGGAGGACATGTAGGTATTTAATCATTTGTCAAACAAATTCTGAATCTTTTCTTGCTTTGTATACTACAAATTTGCACTTTTGAAGACTATCACATTGAAAGTGTACATCAGAGCACACAGTCAATTCACATGTGTTTGTAGTAGCTTTGAGAATAAACAAGAAATATGGAATGAAACATGTTATAGAATATGAATGTATATCCGCATTTTGCACCAAGTCAAGCTTAATGTCTTCTAGGCACTAATGTCCAAGATCTTTCCTCGACCCCTTCTGTCTCTCTCCTTTTCTTTCTCCTTCTTTCTGACACACACAAGAGAGTTCAATTATGTGATTTTTTTTCCAGTTAAGTACTCAAGAGTGTAGCTGAATCATGTTATATAGGACTAATGTAAATGGCTTATTTTCAAGAGTGAGGTTGTAAATCTGAATTTTCAATCTTTCCCAAGTGGAAATGGACACCAGATGAACAGTTCCCCCTATCTTTTAGGAAATATAAGAAATTTAAGTGTAGTGTACTTTTTAAAAGATTCAATATTATTGTTTTTATTGTTTTATGTTGGGCTCTACAAATTGCTATAAATCTTTAGCTGGATAAGAAATGTTGTCTTGAAATTTGTATGTAGTTGATGTGAACTGTAAAAAAATGAAAAAGAGAAAAAAAAAGAAAAAAAGAGCTAATTATGTAAAGTTAAACAAACTCTTTCCTATTGCCAGTGTAGCACAACTACTATCTTAATCTCTGAGTTGCGTTTGTGGTCTTTTTTAAAAAATATGTATACTACGAGGAAATGTCTCCGATATTCTGTTGTTCGTGTTTGATTCTTTCTGTGTCATAATACAAGGGGCAGCTGTAGGTCTATCAGTGTTCATATTTTTTCCCCCCGTCATTTTTAGTATGTCTTAAATAGCACTTATTTCGTGTATTTTTATTTCTTCAAATGAAACAAAGAGCAATGTGTACCCATGGGCCTAGCAAATAGAAAGACACAGTTAAACAAACAAAATTATGTTTCTTGTCGTTTGTGATGTGTGAAAAGAAATGCAGAGGTACAGGGTTGTAATCAGCTGATGTATGTCAGGTTAGGAATTCAGAATTTTTAAGGAGAACAGGTACCAATTTATATGTCTGCACCAGTTTGTTATTTTATGAAGAAATAATATTTTAGTTACACAGCACTGAAAAAAATGTATGACAGAGATACAAGTGGTATTACAAAAATTTGTCAGTTGTGTGTTTTTTACATTCAGAAGAACATTTCTTTAGATAAGCAATTCTAGTGTATGTGTTTATTGAATGCAAACATCATGTTTTCTGATATGTATTGAAGGCATTTGTGTCTCGTACTTCTGGCAAGCATAATCTCCTTCGTTTTAAACACATTTACACAGGCAGCTCTCTCTGCACAAAAAAAAGTGATACAAAATTTAGTAACAAAATAAATCAGATTGATGATACTACCTAAGAAATGTGCACAAGACTTATGGGGTTTTGGAAGTGTACATCAATGCTCCACATGCTACTTTTGTCTTGCACTATACCCAATAAAAATTAGATAAACGGCAATAAAATTAGTCTTTTGCCAAGTTTTTCACTCACGCAATCCCGCGGCCGTATCGCTCTCCAAGAGGGGGTCAAACTCTGCAATGAATTCTGGGTAATTGTTGTATATATGTTGTGGCATTGTCTGGTATTTCTCGTCATCTTCGGGTGTCTTAAGTGATATTTTTGTTATTTCCCCTTTTTTTGTTATTGAATGTGGTTGTTGATAGTTTCTTGTGGTTCCTGGTTCTTTTCCTATTGTTTTTCATTTTTCTTGGAAGATTGTTTTGTCCCACAATGTAGTGATGAAAGAAGAAAAGAAAGAAAAATCAATAATCGAGTAAAACTACTCTTATGTTACTCAAATAAGAAAGATAAATTAAAAAGGGAGGATAAAGAAGTGTGATTTTGTGCTTGTTTTAATGAAATCATGCTAAGGATATAGCCATATTCCTTTGATAGTCTTTAATGGGACTGACAAAAAAAATGATATTTCCAACTTGATGCAATAGTTCTCTTTGTTCTCTTTATCTATGTTTGTATATACTCGTCCAGTCTTTCAGTGGTCTTTCAGTGGTGAAATTGTATTTTAGAAAATGTACATGTAACCTTGTTTGGATATTGTCTTTTTCTTGTTTTACTCTTACAAAGCTCAATTTTATGTTTAAGTTTGTGAACATTCCTGTCATCCATGATATCTGTAGTCTGTATGATTTTTGTAGGGTTCTTGTTTTTTTTTTTTTCCTCAATACCAAGGCTTAGAGTAGGTGCTGCTATATCCGGTTAGGGCTATATTGATGGGCTATAGGACAAATATGTGTATTCTAATATGAGGTTTTGAAGGATAGAAAGTGTTCTTTTCTCATTATTTCTCTTATTTTATGATCTCATATTCTACCTTTTAAAAGTGTGCTCTTTAAACTCTGCATCTTCACCTTTCTCAGTCATGTTGCATGCTTCTTATAGTGATCGTGTCGCTTAGTAGACTTAGTATTTGTAGTATAGAGAAGATCTATGTCTTAATTTTTGTGGTTTACCCAGTGATTTAGTGTTTACCTGTGATATCAGTAATTTCTGGTCAAACATATTTCTAATCTTGACCATGTATCATATAGGTTTCCAATTATTGTAACTTACCAGCAATGGTAACTGTCATGGCAACATGTGCAATAATGAGAGCTCATTGGTTGTTGCCATGGTAGTTCCTGTTGATGGTAAGTTACAATAATTGAAAACCTATAATATGCATCCTTCCTTCTTCCTCCCATTGTTTGCTTAAAGTTATTCTACTCCTGTGCTGTCTCTTCCCATTTCTTTTCTTTTTTTTCTTCATTTCTTTCCTTCTTTCTCTTTGATTCTCCTTCCCAGTTCCTTTCATTCCTCCTTTCCATCATCATTTCCAATGGATTCTAACATTTCAGTTGTTTTATGACAATTCCACATTTGTCAGTATTAATGTCATAAAAGGATACTCAAAATATTCCAGACAAAGAGCTTTTAAATACTTTTTTTTATCTGGAGACAATACGCATATGTTACTTTCACCATCTTTTTTTTTTTCTTTTAATAACTTCTTCAGTTTGGAGAGAATATATGGATTTGCAATTATCGATTTGAATATTACAGCCAGGGAGAAAAATACAAAATCGTTTGTGACCGGGGCTGCACAAAAGTATTTGTAGGGCTTCTTTTCAGGTATGACGTCATAAAACAAACATAGTGAACAATGATATTTATTCCAACCTTGAGAACAATACAATTTTACAGAAGCTATCGTGATATTTCGGGGGTGCAATTTTTTTTTTTGGCAATGGTTGGCCTTTTGGATATGAACAAACCTGCTCCTCACTCATTTGGTAGAGCACCGCTGTGGTATATGTACTTGCATGGCTTAATACTCTTTGAATTAGTTAGCTTTATATATCATATTCAGGTATATAGAATGACAATTTGATGTTATATTGTGGTTATATTGTGTACCGGTAATAGAGAGTACATATGAATGTTTAGATTATTGTTATTGTGATTATGGTGATGTCAACACTTGCATGCAAAGTATTTTAGATGTTTCCATGACAACTGAGAGTGGATCACCATATAGTCGCTGTATTTATTGAATCCATGATAAAGTGCTGAAAAATATCTATTGACATGTTCTTCGTTGCATGATGAGTTTTGTGACAAGCAGTTGTGAATATGTTAGTGTCCTACATATGCTAGATTCATGCAAATCAATTTCAATGACATAATCTTAACTGATAATTTATTCATGTCTTGCCTTCAAAGAAAACACTGTCAGACCTGCCTATGTAGTCCACCACAATGAAACAAACAAAAAATTGTTGTATTAATAAAGACTCTTTTGAAAAGGGAACATTTCTTTTTACATAAGAAAAAGACTTGAATAAATAATCAGTGAAATAAATGTCAAAATGAATCTGTCATAAATGTAGCATTAAATACAAAGGTTGATATTTCAATGATTAGAAATAAACCAAGTGTATTGCAGTATTTATTAATCAAGTCCGCACTGTTGAACTGTAATCCATGTAATATCATCCACAAAGGTTGATATTCCAATGATTAGATATTGCAGTATTTATTAATCAAGTCCCCACTGTTGAACTGTAATCCATGTAATATTATCCACACAAGTCTGCTCATTGTCCAAGAGCATATAGTCAAAAAAAATGGAAGGACGACTGTTCCCTACTCACAAAGTCGATTGGTACAAAAGCAGAAAGATCAGAGATGGATGTCAGGGAAAGTTTAGAGGGGAAATGTGACATTTGATTATGATAACATATTGCTAGTTTTTTCACACTAAAAGCTCTCTAAAAAAATTACCCTTGTCTTAGGTATGTTGTAAGCTTCTCGTTATCTGTGCATGCAATGCACAGTTTATTAACAAAATGGTCCATTGTGAGATGGTGCAGTATTTCCAAATAGGAACATCTCCGTTAATACCATCCAGTTGTATTCTTAAGTGAAAATAGACCTGCTCTTAGTTATGTGCTTTTATTGATGATGTTTTAATCATATGTGCATATTAATTTCTTTTTCATTCTTTTTTTGTCCTCTCCATATTTGTTGTCCACAGCCAACCGAATGTACTACAAAGGAAGAGGTGTCGCGCAGGAGAGCTAGCAGTATCTGTCGCCCTTGCCCCCCGCCTAGCCCTGCCCCACCCCGCCACGCCCGCCGTGCCCTGGACTCCTCGTCAATTGCTGCTTCCCTCTACTCGCCCTGCGTTGCCCCTCCCCTCCCACCTCTCCCCACCCCACCCCTCCCACTCATCCAAGAATATGTTATCTAGCAAAGAAACAAGAGAGAGATGTATATTAATATATATTAAAAAGAAAAGGAAGCTTGGCATGCTACACCTCAAATACCTTTCGCTGAGGATCATGGGTAGAGGACAAGAGAGAGTGTGATATGGTGACATCCTTGGTTGGGAAAGATGATCCATCATATTATGCAATTTCAAGCTAAAGTGGGAGAAACTTTTCATGAAATATGGAACCATGTGAGGACCATCTCCTTTAACAACTGTGCTGCGGACACCAGCGATGGAAACAGTAACCATCGAAAACGGACTCATCTTCAAGAGAGAAGAAAAGGAAACCCAACACCGTAGTAGTTAGAAACTGAAAAATTAATCCCTAGGGGAAAAAAATGGTTGCAGAGGGTAGAAGGAGCCGATGGTTCCAATTGTGTTCCGCAAGAATCGATCTGAAACGATGCTCCAAAGATTCTCTTCAAATGAATGCAAGAGTAGGAATTCTATTGTGCATATTTAAAGAAATATTTTAAATCTCGAGTCCTCAAAACTTCTCTGCTTCCTTACCCCTTCCTCTCTCCAACAAGGTGTTCATATCATACTTGTTGGATGGCAGAAACACGTCTTCATTTTTCTTTAACAGCGCCCCCTATGAATGACCTTGTCCCACGGCTTGCAGGGGACCCCCCCTCCCCTCAAACAAACAACTATGCAGTAACCGCTAGTAACACAGATCTTGGCGCAGGCGCCTTGTCAATATATATTCGCTTTACAATTCGTAGTGAAGCTCTATGGCTTGGAGCAATGTGGTAGCAATTTATCACTCACACACACGAGAAACTATACACCACACTGCCACGATACATCATGTCTGCCTCATTGAAAATGAGTGTAAGATATACACATAGTCATAGCATACCATGCACAATTTTCTTCTGTTTATCTCAGCTGCCATAAGTGTCGTTTCTGGCAATATAATCTGAGAGGACAAGACTAAATGGAGAGAAAACAGAACAGCTATGAAATGCAGTGTGCTTTTTGTTTAAATTGTCATATTTTGACAGTTGGAATTGATGCTGAGGAGGATCGTGCTGCATGGTGCTCATTTCTTATTATCTCGAGAAATGCAGAAAGCAAAGATATACAGAAGGCTGGTATGAAGCATGCTAGTAACACAGTGTTGTTACTTGTAATGATAGATTGCAGGGACACACGTAACTACGAATCGTGTGGCAAGAAAGGGAGCAATTTGTTGTCAGTTTGGATGCCAAGGTCATGTTTGTTTTCTACCTGATCACAGACAAATTCTCTGCTCATGATTTCATTCAGTCAGTCAAGACTTGGACAGCTGAAAGGGAAGTAGACAGAAAGTGTCGCAGAATCTTTGACCAAAATAGCTCTAAGTAAGGAAGTATTAAGACTTTCTTGGTTTCATGTGTGCAGAAAACGCAACTTGTCATGTGACGGCATTGTGTGGTGCCAACAGGATTCATTTGTATATAGTGTCACAAAGAAATTTACAAATACACAGCTATTGTACAGATGTTTTTGTTTTGTTCTGTTATAGCTTATATAATATCTAGAACTCTCTAGCATTCGGACACACAAAAAAATGATGAAGTTAAATGTGGTTCTCAGATACGATCTTATTTTATCAGAAAAATTATTGTGAAGTATACAACAGATATAGAGAAAAAAAATAGAGATATTGTTATATTACTGGTATGTGTGTGTATGGTGGTATGTGTGACTGATTGAGTAACTTTAATGGCAGAAAAACAGACTTCATACTTTGAGAAAACATTGAGAACATCGTGAGGAAGCTTGTTGGAGAGCAGAATATATACGGGATTATCGTGAATTCACTTATTTTGTGATACTTTATTTGAAAGTAAACAAAGCCGTGTTCTATCACCTTGTATAGTTTTGATGAGGAGAGCGGGGCAGCAGCTGCCTGTATGGTTAGAGTCCTCATCAACTTTGTCTGTTTTTGCTTGTGAATACATCATGGCTGTTCTAGGCAGCTCATATTTATTTCATACTGGTGGTACAATGGCAGTTTCTTTTTGTTTACACCAAAGATTGAGAGATAAGCGAAAAAGTCTTGTGTTTTAATGCCCCTTTTTCTGTAATCTGTTTCAAGTTGTTTTATATAGCCACTTCTGTGATAAGATAAAGAATATTGTCACTCAGATCTAATGAGATTAAACTGCATTTGCTGTCATTTAATTTGGAAATGCCAGAGAGTTGTCCATCTCAAAAGTGAGTCATTTCAACTCCTTGCAAACTCTTAGATGAACATTAACTTACCATAAACATGGAAACCTAGACAATACACAATTTTATTTAAAAATGAGTAAAGGAAATTGTTAAAATGTTGAGGAAATGAAATGGTAGAAGATGAGAGAAAATGAAATATGTCAAAGGATATCCAAGATTATGGAATAGGATAAGAAGATAGGTAGAAGGCCATAGTGTAACTGTGTGCATTTCTCCATCGTTTTTTTCTAAATAGAATTATTTTATAGAGGGCATGGCATCATTATGCAGATTATTCCATTTGAGGCAGGGGGTGAACATGTTTCATTTGGGGTGAACATGTTCCATTTAGGGAGAAAGGGGTATTGTTATGGCTGTCAAATAAGCCACTTTTTGTTGACTATTTCTGCAGTAGTTCTTTTGACTTGGCTGGTGTGTGCTAAAACAGCTGTGAGGCATTGCAAATATGCAGATTGTACGTCGGGTTTAGGAAGCTATGGTTATGAATGGGCTTTCATGAGCAAAAATGTTTGTAAAATTAAGAGAGAGAAAAAAAACACTGAAATTAAAGGGAAAATGTACAAGCCCAATGTAAATTAATCATGCATCTCTAAGATGATTTGTTTAATTTATTTTTTTTAAATCAAACAATTAAACTTGTCCAGAAACCAGATATGTACCACACTAAGAGTAAGTAATATATATATGTAAATGATTAGCAGTCTGCTTTTATATTAATGTGATTTCAAAAAATATATTTCTCATTAATATCAGTACTTTACCAGTGGACCAGTTAAAATCCTTCAAAGGAAATTAAGTCATGGTAACAAGCTTGAATTGAATATGGGGCTGATAATCAGAGAGACAGATATGCAAATGTTGGAGAGAAACAGACTAATATTACGGAGCTTATTTGAGTTTTAAAGATCTTGATCACTAGCTCTTGTAATCTTGCTCCTTAAATCAGAAGTAGACAGGTGATGCTCTGGGAATTGTCGTGTTTAAAAAATTAGTGACAATTCTGTTCAGCTCATCACGCCAGATCAATGGAGTTACCCATGAAGGCTAATGACCAAAAGTCAGTGCCTATTATCATGTTCGAAAAAAAATCCCTTATTCGATAATATTTGTTTGATTTTCTCAAACTATTCATTCACAATTTGTTTTCTCAGATATGCCAGTTTTTATTCAATTCAACTTATTAACAGGTTTTCATTCGCTGTCAATGAAAGAAAATATGTAAAACAATAAAATCAAGAACGTATGACTGAAGTAAGAGTTCATGATGAGTTTGCATCATGTGATCGTCAATTTTAGAGTACTCTAAGGCAACTTGTTGTTGATGTTTCCATTGATAAAGATACAAGAAAATGTGATTGAAAGTGTATGAGGACAGATTTTGTACATGTGTGTTTGTATAGAGCATTTTTATAGTAGAGGTGTTTTTTTAATCAGAGAAGCGTTGGTGAATTCAATGTTGACTTTTATTTCTTGAAATTGGTGATATACTTTATATTGTGAATTTATGTTTGACAGATTTGTTTTGTTTTTTCTCTCAGAGTTATGGTATATATATATATGATACAATGATACCAAGAACTTGCCTGTATAGTTGTTATAGTTAATTATTTCTTGGTTTGCTAGAGAGCAGACAACCATTATTTTCTAAGAAAGGGAGATTCATTTTGTTTACTTTGTCACAATTTTGATGTGGCTACACGTGTCAGGGATTAAACATCAAAACCAGGGTCACTGTTAGCTGATTTTGAAGCAAAAGGGAATCTCGTATCACATTTAAAAGAAATTATATCTTGAGATAAATTCTCAGTGCATTATATGTATATTTTTTTTACCCATTTCATCTTCTCTTACGAATTGCACCATCTCCAATTGAAGAAAGTACATGCTACAATTAATTTAACTTTTGAATAATTTCAAAGTACTAGATCATGAGTTATCATGTTAATCCTATTAATGTAAATACATGTAGACATCACAAATGTTGATAACTACAGATATATTCATAAATTGCAATATTTCTATAAATTGATGATATACATTTGTCATATAGTTAACAAATTAAATCGTATGAATGCCTTTTTTCCTTAAAATGTTTTTCTTTTCCAATAATAAAGCAAATCCAGATCCAGAACATGATCCAAATAAACAAATTGTTTAATTTGCCATATTGTATTAAGCTCCTTCACATGGTAATACCAGGTATTCATTAATTAAACCCCAATCTAATAGTGATCAAAATGTGTTTATTTCTTCAACACCACCATGAACATTTTGAATCCGCTACCCATATTTAATTAACATGCAGAAAGAGATGCATCACCAAAGAGAGTGAAGAGCGATCAGACAATGCCATACCCTGACACCTGACCATTTCGCACATACTGATCATGAGATACATTCACACGTAACAAACAGCATCATAAACCGTCAAATATCTCTTTCACACGCTCTTAATGCCATAAAGATACATGCATATGTAGGAAAGTGTATTATATGTCTGTAAACACATGGAACAACAGTATCACGTACATTCACATACAGGGGAGAGTGTATATATCAAAAACACTTTCACACGAGCAGATATAATCCATCTAACATTCTAACCCTTCAACTTAACACAAAGGTTGCATCATGTCAGATATACCTATAGATACCTATAAATATAGATATCCCTATTTCTGCCATCATTTAAGTGATACTAATACGTCAGCTGATTTCTGTTGAAGTGATTGTTCCAACCATATGCAATATTTGTTCCTTTTTTGCCCATATAAGGCATGCAGACCATGAAGCTTCCTGTACACTTCTCTTCAAAACACAATCAATGATTTATAAAAGTTATTACACAAGAGATATTCACAGTTTATTCATATTCAAATTCATAGCAGTCATATTTATAACTATAATTTTGTTTTGCACATACGTGATATGTGTACTGTGTAGCCGAGTATATGTTACCCTTTAAAAAAGAGTAACACAAATCGAAAGACACTCATATATTTGTTTACTTATCATTAAATCCAGGCATATTAAATATTAATAGGAATATGAATAGGGGCAGGATCATTGAAATTTTGATTGTAAGAAAAAAAATCCCACTAATATTTTTTTTTCTCCAGAAATTTTTGTTTACAACCCGCCTTTTAAAAAACCACAATGAATACAACATCAGCAAAAATAGGCCATTATCATATTACAGCATGGTTGATATTATTTCCTTATGGAATCGGGTACCCTCAAAGTTACTTTTGAAGAGGTATATTTTATGTACAATGTATTCAGGTCTAGGCTAGCATTTTAGATAGAGGCGGAATTGTATCGAAATTGTATTTGGAACAAAGTGTTAATTGATAAAGAGATACTGCATAAGTAATATTGAAAAAAAAAAGAGGATAGAATTTTTAACTCATTTTCTGAGAAGCGTAAAAGTTATGCATTATCACATATAAGAAGGATAGTACAGTATCATGTCTGTATTTATAAATAGAGGTAATGAACAAACTTACTCTATGGAAGAGATTTCAAGTATGTCTTGATGTTCAAATATGTGAATGAAAGTGTTTAATTGATTAATTTTTTGTTGATATGATCTGTCGGACCATCTATCAAAGTCATATTTATTAGGTCTGTGATTGTGGATAAGAATGCAAATCAGAAGTAAAAACAAATCTTGCATGTCTTGTGTTCATGCAGGTATAGTTCAATGAATAGAAATCAGAGATCATGTCAGCTGGTAATTGAAGGAGGTATTTGTGCGATTTTTTCTCCTGATCACGTCTTGATGTACATAGAAGGTGAAATCAAGTGTAAATATTTTTCAGTACAGGTGTAGGATTGTGAGTGAGCCTGTGATACTTATCTGCCTTTATGCCATGCCAGATCCACATCGTTGGTTGTCGGTCTAATAGAAACCACCTCAACTCAACGAGAACCTTGTGTTTGACTGTAAACTCGGAACATTTTTCTTTTGTCTACATAAAAAAAAAACCTGTGTCATTGTTAATTGAGTCTAGGCCGTGGGTACGCATTGCTTCAGTCTGCTGTAACATAAGAACGAGGGTCGTCATTGTGCGTACGACCCGTCACTATGAATTTTCCTTTGTCGTCTCTTTTTTTCGTTTGTTTTTATTGTCTGCGTAAGTGGACTTTTTACTTTGACGTAGAAGAAAAAAGTCAGTGGCACTCTATTAATTGTATCAAATAAACCTGATGGGAGAAATCTTATGCTTCACGCAGTAAGTCTCCTGACAAACAACACAACGGTTGTCCCTCGTCTTTATTGTGTGCTAGAGTTGTGAGTGAATTTTTGATCATTCAGCAAGGAACACGACTATTTACTGGCAATATCCATTACAAAATAACATAGCACAGCTATTTATACTTGTTTACAAAAATAGTTGGGGCTTTAATAATACCCTTTTGAGAATATCACAACTAACACAAGAAAATTATAATTCATTCTTTCGCCAATCCATTTCTCTAATTTGTCTTTATTAATCAACTTGTGATCTGGGCAACATTGCCCTCGAAATCCACTCCCTCCTGTTGGTACTCATTTTGATTTTAATAAACATTTTGAATAGTGCTTAAACTATTCCTTGACTCATACTGAATCAGCTGTGTTGTTTACAGTTGTAGATGCCCATCACAAATTAGATGGAAAACACTAAACAACAACAAACCAATTCAGTCATGTTTATTTGTGAAGCCCCCAAATTGATGTTGCCAATTTTTAAGTCCTGAAAAATGAAGTGTTCATTTTTATTGGAGCTCCAGCAAATCCTTGTAGCTTTCAGTCAATGACAGATTCCATATACAACACAACAACAAACCAAATCAATACAAAAATCACATACACATTTATGTGATATATTCATATGCTTCATATTTAATTGACTTGGTTATTACATTGATGACATACATACAAGTTAGTTTGTCAGAAGTATTAGTACTGAAATAGCAACATTGCCATTTTTACACAGCCGACCGAAAGAGGTACTTGGATGGTACACATCACATGAAATATACATAAAACAGAGAAATTCCTGTGCGCAGTCAATTGGTATACCTCAGCCTTGATGCACAAATACTGCATTATTGCTATTATCCTTCACAACAAAATCTACTTTTCCTATGCCTGGAAAATGTGACTTTAACTCTTTACTGGATGTACAGCTTAAATGAGCTTAGCTTGACCTTTAACATATGTTCCCTAACATGCAATCCATCATTTGCCCTGCTTAACCTGACCTTTTTATCACGTTGGAATAAATGTTGTCAAATATTTCCTGAGAAAGGGCATAGACAATGAAATTTCAGAGTTTGGGTTTTATCTTATAATTTCCATTATACCTGGCTCAAAATCAGATTGACTTATTTTCCTAATACATTACTGATGTACAATATTTGGTGTTTCCCCAAAACATTCAAATATATTCCAATGTATTGAAGAAAAGCATACCCATTGCAATGTTAGAATTTAAACTTGACTTACAATCTACCTAAAATCCAATTAATTGTTCCATCAAATACTTTTTGATTGAATGTGGTAAACTATTTCCTGAGTCTTTGATGATGCTTATATGTACAATCTCAAAGGTAAATAGCATTATAAGATGCTCTGGAACCTGCTTAGGCAGGGGTATAACACTGGTGAATATGTACAACCATAAATCCAACATGTATTGCAATATGAAACCCCCAAATTGTGAATACCAGTACAAGTTTTTTTCCAATTTGTTCAATACTACATGTAGGTCCTACCTGTGTTTTGAGGACATTTTGATACTCCTTTGACTTTTTTATTACATTTCAATTAAATGTACATGCATTCCTTTGTCATAACAGAAGAAAAGTAATATAAATTAGACTGACCTTATGCAAGTCTAATTCTCCTTGTACTTTTATTTTTTTGCAACATTAAATGCCCTTTCAACCACAAGCAATCATTTTCTTCAGATTTATCAACATAAGTTCACAATTCCTTTCAATGTTACTCTGACTAGACTCGATGGTATTCCAATCACACACAGTGTAACTAATATAAAAAAATACAGTACAAAAATAAGACAACCAAACATATAATCGACAGAAATTGGATAGAATGCAACCCTGACTGGAATGTAAATCAAATATGATGAAATAGGAAATTTGGGATGAATACATAAGCTTGAAAGGCAACATATACTGCTAAGTATTGTGGGAAATCTTGCAAACTTTGACGTCAGTAGTGATTATTTGCACTGTACACTCGTCATTAGTCACAGGCTACTCCATTGATCCACAATGACATATTGTACAAACTCCTGCCAATTTCTCTAATTTGTTTGCTCTTACTTGATTCATTAATTCTCAGGATTATATTGTTCTTAAGACATATAGTAATCCGGCAAGGACAGAGCATCAAACCCATCGATCTTCAAGATGGTGCCTAAGCTGTCGTAGGCTGGGCATGCAAGAAATTCATGTTCACGCAAAGTCATACTGTCTTTAACAGGTTAAAGGTTACATGTACAATAACAAAGAGTAATATGAAACAAACATTTGTTCAGCCTTCTTTTATGGTCATATAAAAAAAACTGTACATTTCATACAATAACTGAAAGCACTGCTGATTCTTTAGTATACCATCCACCTCCCAAGCTTTCTTCAAAGATATTAGACTATTTACATTAAGAATTCATGCTTTATCTATAAACTACCCTGATAAAAAAAAAACATAAGCAAGCACGACACTTAGTACCCTGTGTTTTAAGAAAATATTTTCAGTATAAAAAAGTGAAAGATATATTTTTGCAGCAAGTATTGTACAATTCACTTTATTTACACACAGTATTGCAAAAAACATCCTAATTCCTGCATTTTAAATGCTGCTAAAAATGGACTTTAATGACAAGTAAATATATGAATACATAATTCTTGTTTCAAAACAATGGCAGGACCTAAACAATAGATATCTTGACATGATAGAAGGTTGCTTTTAAGACAAATTGTGAGGAAAAAGTCAAGCTTTCAAAAATATCAGGCAAGTAAAACAGAAGTTTGGAAGTTTTGACATTTGTTAAAATAGCAATATTGGTATGTGATTATGTTGCCATGAATGCACACAACTAACATGCAACTCCCTGTTTTGTTTCTCCCAATCATAATTTTCCTTGACTATATCTTTGAAATAAGTCTAAGCTTTGCATGGTGTGTTGATACCATGTTATCTTTTTCACATTGAACAAATTTCAGTGCAAGGGATGATAAGAGGTACTTCAGTGAACACATTCAGGATATGTGCTCAAATCAGTTTTATCAGATGAGAAAATAAGACCATGGAAATGTTCTTTTTACATAATCAGGAGATTAGGCTCATTTTAGGTCAGCTTCCAGTAGCCTGGATCAGTTTCCTTATTAAGAACCAAAGTTGTTTGAATTTATTTAATTAATAAATTAATGACATTAAAAATGACATTACCCCATCAATTAGATTTACATGTATACTTATACTACATATAAATTAACCTCATTAAGATTTAAAGTTATCTTTTCTCAGAACCCTTCCATTTCCATGCTTCATACAGATACTCAATGTAGTACACAACTCATAAACATATAAACCACACGCGTATATGTACACATGTACATATGTACATATATATCATGCATATCATTTTGTATACAATAATTCAATACTTTAAAATAACAAATGGTGTCTACAAATGTACACACACCATGCACAGTGTATTATAAGAGAAAAATATTTAATGTTTGCATATCATAACAAAATAAATGGAATTATTTTCATTTTCTTGAAGATTATGTATATGAATGGATGAATAGGGTTGATATTTTGAAATTCATAAAGCAGTGATTAAATAATGATTATTAACCTAGGTTAAAGTGCCCCTCCAATTAATGATCTGGGCGATAGAGTAGGTGGTGGTGGTAGCATAGGCAGAGCCCTGTATAAACAGAGTTTGGCCAATTCGGTTTTGATAGGTAAAAACATGGCGCGTATCGCTTTTGGGGGAAACCGGACGAGAGAAGAATATGCGCCATGTTGTTGCCTATTGAAACCGACTTGGTCAAACTCTCTGTATAGATGGCTCTGGGCATCGGCAGAGGGCTATCCCTCCGTGGCGAGGAGAAAGTCCTTGTCTTCCTCCTTCGCCTCTTCCTCCTCCACCTCTCCATTCTCCTCGTCACCCATCCCAACCCCGGTCTCCACCTCTTGCTCCACCTTGTCATCAGGTTCCAGGAGCTCGATCCAGTAGCTCAGCTTCTTGCCTCGGGCCCAGCTGTAGCTGTTGTCAAACTTGGCCACATCTGAGATGAGAGAGGAGAAATATTCCAAGCCAAACATTATTTCTCTCTCACAAAGGTTCTTGCAGATCTATGACTTCTTTCTCTTTTTCTGTCCCTCTCTCTTTTTCACTCTCTCTCTCTGTCTGTTTCTCTCTCTCACAAAGGTATGTAGGCCTATCAGGCATGTCCTCAAAGTTGATTCCTTACATGTGCCTGGTTCTTGCAACTCTGTCATTTCTTTTTTCTCTCCCTCTCTTTGTTTTACTATCTCTCGTTGTTTCTCTCTCACAAAGGTCCTTGCAGATCTATCACTTCTTTCTATCTTTCTCTCTTCCCATCTTTGTTTTACTATCTCTTGCTGTTTCTCTCTCACAAATGTCCTTGCAGATCTATCACTTCTTTCTATCTTTCTCTCTTCCTCTCTTTGTTTTACTATCTCTCGCTGTTTCTCTCTCACAAATATCCTTGGTTCTCAGAGCTTTATCCTTTCTATCTATCTTTCTCTCTTCCTCTCTCTCTCTTTCTCTCTCTCTCTCTCTCTCTCTCACTCTCTCTCACTCTCTTTCTCTCTCACAAAGGTATATATAAGGCATATCCTCAATGTTGCTTTCTTTCATGTGCCTGGTTCTCAGAGCTCTGTCACTCTATTACCCTCTCTCTCTCTCTCTCTCTCTCTCTCTCTCTATCTCTCTCTCTAACTCTCTCTCTCTCTCTCTCTCTTTCTTTCTCTCGCTGTCTATTTCTTTCTTTAGGTACTTCTAAGGCCTATCCTCAATGTTGCTTCCTTACATGTGCCTGGTTCTTGCAGGTCTATCGTTCCTGTCTCGGGGCACATGTGACAACTGAAGTGTTGGGACTTCAAGATGGGGACCCTGGTTCCGTCGGGGGAGATGAGTTTGATCCCAAAGACAATGTCGTGGTCCTGGGTGCGGAACTCGTAGCTGAAACCATAGCAACAGAATCGACGCTTTAATTCAATCCAAAATTTACATGCTTGAAAAGTAGTGGGGGGGGGCAAACAGTGGAGTCTAACTAAACCTTTAGAAAATACCTAGCAATGTAAAAACGTGTACAGGTTTGCTTTCATTTTGATCAGACTTGCTATGATCTAGATCAGACAATATCTAGCTTGTGTCTTGCATGAATGTGTATGGTCTTACTTTGATCTAGATCAGACAATATCTAGCTTGCGTATTGCATGAGTTTGTATGGTCTTGTTTTGATCTAGATCAGACAATATCTAGCTTGCATATTGCATGAATGTGTATGGTCTTACTTTGATCTAGATCAGACAATATCTAGCTTGCGTACTGCATGAATGTGTATGGTCTTACTTTGATCTAGATCAGACAATATCTAGCTTGCGTACTGCATGAATGTGTATGGTCTTGCTTTGATCGAGATCAGACAAGTTTGAGTTCGGCTCCACTGTATATGGGCAATGCTTCATACATCCATTCAATACAGCATCACCTGAACTTCAGAATGAGTTTCTTTACGCCACAATTATCCATACAATGCTACTTTGTGTCCATTTTAAACCAAGATAGAAACTACTTGTCCTTTTGATTAAGATATATAGTTTCAAGATGTAAAGATGTATGGTTTGACTCTTAAAATATCATCTGCAATAAGACAAACACTATTATCTAATTACTTATAAATGCAAGTATAAATATATCATAAATAGGTTAATCACATAGAAAAAAACTACTTTCACTATATTTCACACATTTCATCATGATTACTGTTTAGATGAAGTTGGGTAGGGCTGAGTGCCCTTGAATCAATATATTGCTCTTGATTGTCAACATATAAAATGGTAAAGTCTGCATTAAAGTTATGAGGCAGTAATGGCATTGACTACAGACCCTTTCATCAATGGAGGGCCATTTTGCCATACTTCCATTCTTCTTTGATTTTCTGATACTCCACAAAGGAATCAAAATGAAACGAGAAAAATCCAACTGTGCCCAGTCGACTGGCATGATTCCACCCTCCTGTGCAAACACTTAAAGTATTGCTAATATTTCTAATATTTACTAACGTTTCATCCTGTACTGCCAACATTTTCTAGTCCGCTAGTCGCGGGCACTCACAGTGAGAGCCTCCGCTATGATCACCGCTGTTTGCTTGGCACTCCATAGTTTGAAACCAGTTGTCATGACAACATGCTCATGACATCACACCCTCTGTACACTAGGGTCCATATTCAGAACAGAGGTTTAACGCATACAGTGTACTAAACCTGGACTAACTTTATGGGGCATCCAATAAAACAGCATGAAACATTATAATTGATTCAATATCATTGATTTTGTCCTCAGAATCACTAAGGTACATGTATACTCACTTTGTCTAATAATTACAGCAAATAATTGAAATCACCCATTGTTGTGATTGTACGCTGAAAATCAATGATTTTGTGACAGCATCAGATGATTTATTATGCAGCTCATGAAGTTAGTCTTCATTTAGAATGTCCACCATTGTGAATATTGATCTGGGGGGTGTTTCACCAAGCTCTTCTTGCTTTTCTTTCAAGCTAAGAACGACTTTACGCACGACTGGTGACCCTTTCTTGTGCTAAATGAGAGGCCCCAATTTGTTCCTGTTTTAAAGACAGCCGGTCCCTTTTTCAGATCATCACAAAACCATCAAAACATTGGCAAAACATATAGAGAAGTGTTAGCAAGCTGTATATTCATAATTTGAAACTGGTACGTAGTGTAAAATTCAAATAATGCACGTAAAAAACGTCTGATTAATAGTCTTTACCTTAGGCTCTTAGCAGTTTGTGTTGAAATATCTGCTTTATTAATTAATCTGTTCATCAAATTATAAAACGCATTATGAAAAGAAAGGGATCATCTCCAAAGTTTGGTAATTACTCATAAAATTAGGATTTCACACATGCATAATAACCACATAGATACTGTAACAAAGACTAATACTTTTTTCGTATTACGAAAACAAGTCGGTTTGAAATTTAACGGCTGAAATATTTACATATGCAGAAAGCTTCAACATGCTATATTCTTAGAAATGGTCTTGAATCACACTTTCTTCAATTTACGATCGTGATAGACGATTTCAAATTTTAAGCTTGCAAAAGGGACGGACAATCTTTAACATAGTGGAGACTATATTTCCAATAATCCTAATCAAATTTGACAAATCATAAACATTGTATTCAGACACTTGTTAGCAACAAGAATTTTGATTTATAAAGATCAGATTTCAACTTTGGCTGATGGGAAGTAAAATCATTGAGAATCTGATTAAGCTCAAGAAAGGGTCACCAGTCGTGCGTAAAGTCATTCTTAGCTGAAGAACAGCTTGGTGAAACACCCCCCAGTTCCTAGAGCTCTCCACATACTTGATGAGGCTGTTGTGTTTTTTGACGTGGTAGGTCAGCTCCAGTGAGCCCCCCCTTGAGATGTCCTTGGTCGTCATCTGATTCGCATCAATGGAGAGGTCACGACCCGTCAAGTAGTACTCCTTAGGTACCTTGCCTCCTTGCCTCACCTACAGCACCAGAGAAGAAAATGGCAAAATAAAAATACCCTATTCCTCTCTAATATTTTAGTTTCCTTCTCACTGTAAGCATAAAATACTAATGACAAGTTGATCTCATGAAAAGCCTCACCTACAGCACCAGAGAATTACATGGCAAAATAAACATTTCTCTCTATATCACAAAAATCACACAATATGGAACCTCTGCTTTTTGTTTGTATTTTTTCCTCAAAATATCACCATTTTGTTTTTCTCTTTTTTTTCTCCCTTCATTGACAAATTGTTATTATGGTAAACTCATTCAAAACCCGGGCGTTTTTAGAACAAAACTGTTGTTCTAATAAATACTATTTAGAAAATAGCAAAACTTTCGGTAACACCATGTGGTTGTATTCTTTCGGATAATTGGCCCACTTATGGGGTGAAGAAAGGAAAGGAAAGTGAAAAGTGAAAAAAAAAGGAGAGGTGAATTTTTATACTTTATAACACTAACACTAACA